>QVNV01025993.1:0-12320 GCA_014825455.1 Pseudomyrmex pallidus | reverse complement strand
CCGAGAGATGGCGCCACCTACCCGATAGACGACAGCGGCCGAGCCGCCGAAATCCAAGTTCACTCGCCTGTCCAGCATCCTCTTAAAGTCCACTAGTAACTTTAAAGTATTACTTTTTGACAGAACATTGTGGCGCACATATCACGTTGCAACATTTATCGAGGCACTTGCGCGTTAAGTTATCGAAGCTGTACAAGCCTAAAAAAAATAGAGAGATCGAGTGATATCAAGAAATACGACCAGAGAGAGAGAGAGAGAGAGAGAGAAATCTCGTCGCCAATACAACATCGAAATGCGTGTCTACTTGATATATCGAAGTTTTCTCTGCCGCGAATCAATAATCTATGCGAATTGCGAACAAACCTCCGCTCTTTCGCTGCGTTTCGACGGCAAACTGAGACACGAGAAGGGAAAAACAATTGTCGCGAATCTGTTAACAGTATTCCAAACCCGATCGGCAAAGTGCTTGAAGTTTACGTATTTGTGGCGAACCCCGCGACGCTGGGAATAGTTATCAAACGCCGAGGTTATTGCACGCTGCACCTGCAGCCTGTCTGCAAGTTGGGACGGCGTGCAATGACGCGAGAAGGGTGTGAGTCTTTGTTTTCGGAATAATTAATCTCGACGAGTGTCAACGGCGAACACTTCCGAGTCTCCCGAGCAACTTCCCTCGACGTCTCGATGTCACTGATTGCGAGTGCAGTTAGTCGCTTCTTCTGGCGCGACCGACTGTATTTAATATCCAGTGCGCTCAATTCGGACGTTCTCTCTCTCTCTCTCGAGCTACAACATCCGCAACGCTCGAGTGAGTAGGGAGAATTTTTACATTATTTAATAATCGATATTTCGTCGTTTCGCGTTGTTTTTATTTTTTTGCATTCGAGACGCTTAATGTTTGATTTATCAACGAAATATTTTTAAAATATGATCAATCTTTTAGAAGCTTTTGTACCTAAATTAAAGCGTGTACGTTACACAGCAGCACGGCCAGTGTGAATGATGATACGGTGGAATAAATCCACCTTTCTGACAACACGCTGGCGCCATTTTGCTCCTATATTAATCATACTTTTGAAAGATATAAATATCCGACAGAGATATCACATTTTTTTCCTCTCATTAATCTTAATTCCGATTGCTTCCAAAATTGCTTTCCCTCCTTCCCTCTTTTTTTTTGTCGTCCGCCCGGCGCGGACGCGATTTCGCTCGTATTGGAAAAATTCGTTTCTCTCGTTAATTGTTCGCATAATGAAATTTTGCCGTTGTCAAAATTAATAACCGCTTGTCGAGGCTTCCTCTCTTCGTGCGCGCACGCGCGCGCTCGTGCGTTGTTCCACAAAACAACCATTCCACGCGTTTGCCGACGGATGCGCGCATTAATTCCAGTAATTCCAGCAATTAATCGTGCATCGAGGACGCGAGGCGTAATTAATAACGAACGCTTGTCGCGACGAAAGGTCGCTGCGAGCCTAAACGTGGCGTAGCGTTACGGTAACGTCGACCGGCGAGGAACGCCAGGCCGCAGCACCCACCGAAAACTTATGGCTCGGCAGGACGTGTAATTTCCTGTCTAGTAGACCGACTTTACGCCCTCCTCATCTTTCCCTCTCCTCTTTCCTCTTCTTCCCCTCTTTCCCTCCCGCTCTCCACTATATTTTCTTGTCGCGGAACGACGACGATCATTTCTCGAGCCTACAATCGCGACGTATACGCGCGCGGTGATGGTTGCGAGAGCTCGTTCTTTCGCACTCGTGTTCTCTTTTTTTTTTTTTTTTCAGCCCGCGGTAATTCCTGCGGGAACTAACGGGCTTATTAAGAGCTCGAGTGTGCACATCCTCCGTGTCGCGCGTATCTCTTTCTTTTAACTTGACAGGCCCTCGTGTCTCTTAAATTAATGGTTCTCATGAATCAGACGCGAGTTCGCGAAGGAGCGAACGTGTTTTTCAAAACAGAATCAATGACGTCGTTTGCAAGAAACGTATGAATTGAACAAGATATAAAGTAAGTAAAGCGGAAGAAATGCCAGATCGCGCAAAAAAAACCGTCGCAAAAGTTTTTTTTAAGAATTCCATTGCTCGGGAAAACGCGCTCATTAAACCGCATGCGTTACTTCCACGGGTGATATTTATTAAATATCGTACACGAGTGGGCTTCCGAAGCAACCGCAAAGTTTAAACCTGATTTTCGAAAGAATTAAAAAGTCAATGAAGCATGCACATAAATTATGCATGAACCATAGAGTTTCATACTTAATAGCGTAACAGTAAAGTTAGTAATAGGATAATAGCGAAGTTACTTTAGAGATACGAAAATTGCATTTTACGTCGTCGCACAATATTTATCGTTCTTACTAAACAGCTTACGGTAAGACCCTGTAGCGTGTAAAATCATAAAATTTCATAATGTTATTTATGCCTTTTGTCGCGAGTTCTCTTCTTCCTCCCCCTCCCCGCGAGGAAGCTTGCAATTGCATATGTCGAGCTCGCGCATTTGTTGCCCGTGAGAGTTCTTCTCTAGAAATACTCCTTTTAAATTAACGAGGTTCATGAATCAGACTCAATACACGAACCCCGTACATATAACTCGACCGGATTGGGAACATTTGAGAACACACGCGGGTCGGACTGCAATTACCTCCCTAGCAAGACGAAAGCCCGACAGAGAGGGAAGAAGAGAGAGAGAGAGAGAGAGAGAGAGAGAAACACGATGGAAAGAGAGAGAGCGAGAGATCAAACTGCATACGCGCGACATTTATTATTACGCGCTGCTCATGCATACGTAATGTCGTTTAAAGTTAGTTTATATTTAAATTCTGGCGGCAAATTCAATAAAGTTCTCATCTCGTAACGTATGTAAAATAGTAATATAGAGCGGACTACGTTTTTCCATCGATAGTAGCCGTGCGTTATATTTTATTCACGAGGGTTTTCGCGAGAGACAGGACGCGGCGCGGCGTCAACTGCAGTACTTTGCGAGATACGCGTAAAGTGTACAACTGCGCGACGTAATTATGTACTGAAGAGGCGCGCGCGAGAGAAAGAGAGAGAGAGAGAGGAAGAAACAATCTCGCGCAAGATCGATGACGTCGCTTGTTATTTTCTCCGTTTCCATTTTTCAGGAGACGTTATCTCGTGGCGCGGAGAAAAGGGAGAGAGAGAGAGAGAGAGAGAGAGCGTGTGAAGAAACTGCAGGGCTTATATCGCACGACGAATGCCTTCCCTGTTTTAAACAAACTTTTTCTGCCCATTATGCGAGAGTCGCGTTCGTTAGCGCTTGCATTTTTCAGCTTTCAAAAAATTAAGTCGTACAATCTCGTCGTACGTCGTACCGACAAAAAAGAAGCGTGTAAATACAAGTTCGCAAAACTTTTTTCTACTCTTTGTACATATCTAGTGGAAACTTTCGCGGATAACGAGACAGATGTTCGCGCAATTGTCGCGACGACGAGTAGATAATAATTCATTCCGTTGCAGTTTCTCACGGAACGCTATCAAATCGCGCCCCGCTCGAACATGCAAAGTGTCAACAAGCGAGGGCACGATTCAACGTTTGCGTTGTCGCATACGACGACGACGACGACGACGACGGAGATTTGACCAGACGGCAAGCTCGCTCGCGGTAGTTAAAGCTTCGACTTGCTACTAATCAGCTTAATTTGTAACTTGTAAAACACACAAGCTTGGCCCGCGGTCCTTAACGAAGTTATCCCTTGTTAGGCATCCACCCCTTCCCGTATCCGTCGCCGACTCGACCGCGGCCCGCACGGTCACCGACTCGTCGCAAAAACATTAAAAAAAAAAAAAAAAGAAACCAGAAAAAGCACACTGGACACGCTGCTCGGAAACAAAATTGCTAGTCGGCGGGTGCCGTCAACATTGCCGGCATCGCCGATAGTTTTTAAAAATTTCAGTATCATTATTTTTCCATCGCACTTGGTCGGAACGCCCGTCGCCGCACCAACGCTACCGCGCGCGCTCCCTCTCTCTCTCTCCCGGCTAGGGCAAATTTCCCTTCGAAATTGATTTTTGTTACGTGTCTATCTTTGCCGTTGTTCCCGCGCATTGAAAGTTACACGCTACACAAAGAACAAACTAATTCATTTTTCAGCGCGCCGCGCGCAGGTTTTCGAAAAACGAACCTGGGCCTCGCCGCGACGCTGTCGCGGCGATGAAACGCGGGAGATTTGACGATATGGAAACTCGCTCGTCGGAAATGTTTTCCACGTTTTGGAAACATAGACCCGGGGTGGAGATTACTTTTATTCCAACGAGCACCACTTCTCGCAGCGACGCGATTCAGCTGCGTATAGTTTTTCAATGATTCAGCTTGTTACTATAGATAGGCATATCGCGCAAGTTTGTGTATAATCTGATCGCTTGTAAAAAAAATAAAAAAAAAAAAAAAAACGAACGAGATCTGCAAACAGAATTAGTTTAAAGGGTGGACTGGTTTCTCAGAGATTCGCAAAGAGATTCGATCCAATTTATTTGACAAAAAATTATCCGCAACACTTGTAGCATTCTCTGTATCATAAAAGTTTCGTAATTTAACTCTAATATGTTACGGTTTTTATTATTCTAATACAAAAAATACATGTGTAATAATCTACTCTTATATTTTGACATTTTCACGTCTACCAGACAGAGAGCTTAATATTCCGCTACGTTACGTGATTCGTTTGTCACGCACACGACAAAACGCGCGCGAGCGCGCAGAGAAACGTACACTGTGCGACGACTGTGCGCTGCGACCACGGCGAAAAAGTCACATTCGCGTCACGTCCGGTCGAAAATTCGGCTTCTCGGCGTTTGTTCAAGATAATAGACGGTCGGCAAAAAGTTCTCGCCTTGAAAACGACTCAGTCCTCGCGAAGTCGTTAACAAAAAGCGGACGAATCCGCCGCGCCCCGGGAACTTCGTTAACGAACACGGCGGGACAGGTACATAAACTGCGTGTAAGTCGTCGCGGTCGCGGGAAAATAATGACGTGAGGGGACGCGAGCGGTACGGAAGTGATTTCCGCGGGAACCACGAGAGACAAATTTAATTCGCTGCAATTATGCAGCGGCGCCAGGGTGGGAGAACGGGAAGATAACTTCGCGCCCCGTGCCAGAATTCGACAACGCCCCCGGATTCGAAAGGCGAGAGAGAAAGAGAGAGATATAGAAGATGGTATGTCCCCGGGGTAAAACGAACTCGTTTCCCGCAGTTGCCGAAAAACGCTGTTCAATCTGCGCTGCTACGAGTTTGGCAACCGGCGCCGATGAAAAATCGTCGCGAGACGGCGGCGCCCAAGAATACCAACACAACGCCCGCTTGTCTCTCCTGTGAATTTTCTTAAACTCGTGAGTGAGATTAGCGCGTTGACTCCATACCTTATAAAATATGACAAACGCGTATTGCGTTCGTCTGCGTGGAAAACAAATTTCCGTACTCTGCGGAATTGTAATTCTGATATCGAAGAAGAAAATTGCGAGATAGATAGAGAGAGAGAGAGAGAGAGAGTATATATACATCTCTCCCCGGTATGTATATTCTTACAGTGCTCTTGGTATAATAAGACGTCTCTCGAAATACTTCGCGTTGCGCAATGTCTAGGAAAATCTTAGTCGGTAAATTAGACAATGGAGGTACTCAGAAAGTTAAATGTCTTGAAATAATGACAGAGATGCGCTCTCTTCTCTCTCGTTTCGGTCGTAGGCGTGAGTTATTTTCGACGTGAGCTATTTCTCGCGTGTGCATGTTCCTTCGAAATGTGGAACAATCAAATGTAATTACACGATGACAAAATTAAGATAAAATTAGAGTGGTTCTTAGAGTTAAAACGTTGGAGCTTCTACAACTATTCTTCTTAATCCTATAAATAAATAATCTGTTAATACTTTTATATTGAAAAACAAAAATGTTACTCTTTCTTATTTTTCTTCGTATAATCGTTTCGTAAGTCCATAACAACGCGATTTACTAAAGCACCGCGGGAAACTTCGCCTTCGAGAAAAGTATAAGGTTTCGAAATCCGTTTCACAGGCGAGTTAGCATCTCTCTCTCTCTACACAGAAAGAGAGAGAGTAAGAAAGAGACGTCACCGGTATATCGTACCGATCATCTCGTGCACTCGCAAACTTTTTTGTTCGCGAAGGGTGTCGGTTGCCGCCCGCCACTTTCTTCATTCAAGTTGACGTCGATCGTCGAGCAATTCATTGCTCATACCGCGAGCTCCGCTCGAAATTGCACCAAAATTCGTACGTACGTAGTCGTGAAACGGCGATTCCGGAACTACGGTAATTTCATTCCGCATAACGGTCACTTTGATTTACGAAGATCGTTCTGACCGCGCCCGCGCCCGCGCGCGATCGGGCGAAAGTCGATTGGGGATTCGATCTTATTCCAAAACTCATTTCGCTCGCAGCGAGCGTCCGGCTCGATTTACGACTTCGTCTCGTGAATCCGGAGTAATCGCCGGATCCATTTCTCTGGAATCGACGAGTACTCCGTCACGGGGTTCTCAAAGTCTCGCGGCTTTCGGCTTTCTCTCTCTCTTTCTCTCTCTCAAACACACGTACATACTCGCATACTTTCTTGCTCTTATTTCCCCTCGGTCGGGCCCAAGAATCGCCGGTATCCTCCCAGTGATTCACGTACGAAGACTTTTTTACGTGACTGCCCGACCATCCGTCCGTTAAATTTCCTCATCCAATTAAATTCGATCGTCATTAAATTTCGTTAGGTACGTGCCGTTACCTCCGGCTGAGAAATTCAATTACTTCCATTATCGAAGTTTTTGGGTGTTCCCTTACGCTCGCGCTCGCAGTATCAAAGTTTGCCGATCGCGGAGCGAAACGTTGCTAACGCAATGCTCGTTCTGTGATTCCCAGGTCTTCTTTAAGCACCTCGCCTCACGTTTTACTCCCAGCAATGCCAGTTTAGCTCGGCTACAAGAATTTCTCGCAAGTTTCCAAATGGTTTTAGCGAATTATGAAGATTTGCAACATTATGATTGATTGAAATTACGGTGCAATATATAAATGTTGCTTTAGTGTTATGAAAAGTGATATTCCTCACCGTATGCATTACCAGACAGAATTTTATGGCAACGAGAGTTCTTCATATCTCAAAAAAAAAAAAACAAAAAACAAAAAAAAAAACATTTCGATCCGCTTTACCGAATGCGTGAGTGAATCAAATTTAATTAAAATTTAATTAAACTTTTTCCTTCTCCTGCCTGATCGCGCGTCGGGTTTTTAAATTCTAATTTAAAGTTTATTTTTCGGACTGTGCCTGCGTTACAGTGCACAAGATAACAAAAATATGTTTTTTCGGACTTCGTATTTTTCTTATATTTATGTTAAAAATTGATTTTATGAAACGTTTATAATATCTCTCGATATTCTTGTTTTTACCAAGTGCTCTGCAATGTTTTCTACCAGTCTTTCCAGATTGTTGAGCTTCTCCGCTTTAAAATTGGAAATCCATGGATCAAGTCTGTTTCTTCAGATTTGATTTCACTCTTCCTTTCGCACGAACAACGCGCTCGTATCCGCTGCAGCCATTGTTTGCGGTCGCGTCTCTCCGCGCAGTTGCATCTCGCGTCGAGATTCGCATTGATCAGATTTCGCCCAGTTCTTGGAATGCGTGCGCGATTCGTGTGCGTCGACCCGAACCGGAGCGCAGCGGTGCGGTCCCGCGGGTTTCGATTTTTCGTCGTCGTCGTCGTCGTCGTCGTCGTCGGCGGCGGCAGCGGCGACGCTACACCGTCGAGCCATGCTGTCCGTGTAATCCACCCTTGCCGGGTTTGCGGCCGTACATACACATGTGTTTGTGTCCCCGCCACGAAGTTTACCTTCTTGCAGCCTGAACGAAGTTATAGGTCGGATTACCACGCTCGACTAACATGAGTTTCAACGACAATTTGCTCGCCAACTCGGATCGCTCGATTTGACACTGCCACGTTCGTGTGGGCTGCGCGACTCGAGATCTTTTGTTTTCTTTAATATCCCGCTAAATTTCTTCGGCCATTTTCTTGCGCAAATCTTTTGTTTGCACGAATGAAATAATTAATTTAATTGATCCTCATCACTCCTCAGGATATCTTTATTATTAATTGATTAAAATTTTATATACGTACACGCGACTTTTTATACAAAGCAAAACAACCAATTCACAAATGAATATGTTACAATACCTTGTCACTATTTTCCCTCTTCGATTACTAACTATGGAGAGACATGCGCAATCCAGATATTATTTGATCAAACCACGTACATACACACATATATATACGTTTTCTAAATTAAATGTTTAGAAAGATTTACGCTATACGAATGAATTTTTTTTGTAATGGCTGTCCACATACTGTAACTGGAGCGTAGAATTTTGATGATACTCCGTCCAGCAATTTGGATCTCATCGTTGCATTGATTGGACCAAAATGCGATTTTTCGAGCTGAAATATTGCTTTAATTGAGACCGCGATCGCGTGAAATTACTCAAACCATGAAATTCAGTGAGTCTTTACGTCCTTGGTTATATAGGCACTCGCGATATCTGCATGACCTCGCTGCTGCATCCAATGAATTCGGTTCGAAATCCGATTTTTTGTAATGAATCCATTCAGTCGAGCGATTTGATGAATAAAATTCCTCGAGTTCTATGCGATTAGTTATTCTTTGAATGAGGGGGTACCATTCGACGGTTTCAGTGATGACTTATTTTCTAAAAAACGCGCGCGGAGAAATTTATTTTCAAATGTTATCAGTGTATAATATTGATCCACGGAAGCGGTTCTCTGTGTGCCCGTAATTCCAATATTCTGAAATTATGAATGGATCTCCGACTCTTCTTCTACGAGAAAAAAAATAAAACGTCCGACATTAATAGAAGAAGAAATTGAAACTTGAAAAACGTAATGATTCGCGATTATTTTTTGAACGGGGAAAAAAACGCGGATGATATTTTAATTTAATAACGAGTTAAAACAGGTTGCTGTATCAAGTAACAAACTTAACTCTACCACATAACTTCATAAAATCTTCTTTAAGGAAGATAAGGGTTCGCAACTTTCCTTTACAAGCATTACTCATCTTAGAAACTTAAAACTAGTTCATGTAGAAGAAGGAGCGTTGAGTTGTGTGACTACCCGGCTGGATAAAATTTTCTTCCTAGTTAACCGATATTTCGTCGCTAGAGAAAGAATACCGCGTGCAAGTGTAACATGTTGCAACGCTTTATTATTTTTAATACAGTTCGACTCGCATTCTTTTACCACTAATCGTTTTCCGTACGAGAAAATAAACATATTAAATGAATTTAATTGTCAACAAGAATTAAATTGTAGCAAATTTTGACGATGCGCACACGCGTTTCTCTGGTCCATGCCGAAAATCCGCGAATGCTCGGTGACAAATATAATGTCTCTTTTACTTAACAAAATAGTCGTCGTAGCTTCTGTGCTGTAGCGAAAAGTTGGGCGGCAGTAAAAGAGCGACCTTACATAAATACCGGATCGTCCGTATGTATGAGCTGGCGGAAAAGGAAATTTTGAGGTGCGCGGCGTATAAGTTCGCACGTCCTCGACTGCTATTGGATGGCGAGTAGTCACTTTTCTACGGAGTCAGCAGGTCGTTTGGTGCGGTCCGTGAACGAAGTGGGTATTCCCCGCGAGAAAACCCCATAAAATCGGCTTACTTCGATACAACTCGCCTCCCCTTTCTGACTTCCGTCCTCAACCGCTACATCTTCGATATCGATGTCCGCCGTCTCCTTGCGCGCGGAAAGCTTAGATCGAAGCTTCCCGAGGTTTTGTTTTATAAAACAGTTGATGAACGGGGGAAAAAATTCACTAGAGGCTTGATCGCTCCGCTGATCTGCTGCCCGTTCATTGAATCGTAATGTTCGGAGTTTTTAATAATTTTCAATGTTAGAGGAGAGAGAGAGAGAAATCTTCCTCTTGGTTGTTTTTCTTTTTTTTTTCAAGTCCAATACTTCACCCGTTTAAAGTACAGAAATAAATGTGAAAACACATTTGCATGTTGTTGTAGAGTCACAATCCGACCGATAATCCATAGATAATTTATTATAACATACCTTTGAGAGATCGATAAATGAATTATGAAACAAAGTAAAGGAGATGCGGCAGAGGAGCTCTCAGGGCATCTGGCCGCGTTCACTTTGTTTCACTACGCGGCCAGTATCGAATGCCAGCTGAAAATCGGCTTACGTCTCTTCTCTTCTCCCTTCGATCCTTTTCCCCGTCTCGAGCGAAAGGTAAAGCTCTCTTCGTGATTTCCCGGATACCTCGGAGCGTGGTTCGTAACCGCAATTTCGACCGCGGGCAAGAGCGCAGGACTAAGGACGAGGCGAAAAGGATCCACGAAGCGTGGTCTGGTTTGCGGGACAGGATGAACATGCGGAGAGAAAAGGAAAGAAAGTGTACGTGTATGTGTGTGTGTGTCCTGCCTGCGGTAGGACAAAATCGGCGAGGAAACGAAGAGGGAAGTTTGCCCTGGAAAAAGCTCAGAAAGAAAGCGAGAGAGAGAGAGAGGCAGAGAAACTGACGACGGTCGAGAAAAGCGGTGGACTGCCATTGTTGACTCCTAATTCCACTTCGACGCCTAATTAAGTCAGCGCGCTGATTCTCTGTTGAGCCTCGAGGCGGTAAAAAGCCGTAAAGGAGAAGTATAAAACTAATTATATTCACCGCGCTGAATGTTGACCGAATTTTGGTCGAAAGATTAGTTGCGCACGTCGCGCGAACGTAACGTTTCACATTTAGCAAATTTCATGGGATAATGTGTGTTATGTGACGTAATAATAAAATTAACTATTGGATGTAATAATATATATATATAAATTAGTTCTTGAATATTTAAATTACTCAAATAGTTGCTGAAATTATCGGTTGAGATATTTTCGAATAATGTCAAAATCGCATGTGTGATCTGTCTATAAATATCTAATGCTTGGTTTAATTCATTTAAGGTACCATCCATCAGTCGGTTTTAGCCATTTGATTCGTCATTAATTTTGAAATTAATAAAGAATTCATGCGGGCCAATAAAATATCCAAAACAACGCTATTTAGGCATCGATGACTTCATCATTGTTGCTAGAAAAATGTCTTTTTATCGAGTCATTCTGTCAAATTCGGAAATAAATGGAAATCGCACGGGACCGTATTTGGTGAACAAGACGGATGAGACAGCACTTCGAAGTCCAATTCGTAAATTTTGGCCTTTACATTGAAGTGTGAGCATTGTCAAAATTCAAGAGAGAAAGAGAGAGAGAGAGAGCGTCTACTTTGACAAGCTGTCGCACAAGCATTAGGTGCGATAAAGAACCGGTGACATTTGTTTTCTTCTCAAAAATAAAACTTGTCAACGACAATGTGATACTACTGTCGCTATCTGCGTCGTTTCGGATACTTATCAAGTCGTCTCTCGTCTACCAAATTCATTTCATTTATTTATGTCAAATTTGCGATATCTTTCATCTCACAAATTCTACTTGTGTGTGAAAAATAGCAAAAGGATTTCATCTTGAGCTTGCCCGTCTGAAGCTTCTTGTGTCCCAATATGATTATCTAAAAATGTCTTTTTTGTTTCAATTCGAGAATATGTTCGATAAAAATATATGAAAATATAACATATTCACGCGCACTTTTTATACTCAGATACATTAATTTTAGATATATGTGAGTTACGTACAAAAATCTAATTACGATCGACGTCTCATACTTGCGTGTCGATGTCTAATTAAGTCGGCGCATTATTCCTCATGATTCTCTTTCAAGTCAATGGCGATAGAAATAAGTCGGGCGAGACCGAAGGAAACGGAAAGAGACGGAAAATTAGATGGAGAGAAACTGCAGAACTCGTTACATTTACTGACACGAAGTGCCGGGTTAGTAACACGAATGTTGCTAGGGAACTTCGAAAGTTTCCGGAATGTTTTGCGCTATTTCTACATAGGTAGTTACATAATTCTCGCAGTTTGATGCACATTTGCGCGTCTTGCGTAGCTACCGCATTCTCTCGCCGAAGTTTTTATCTTTCGCTATACGTTAAAGCCGTAAATCCGACAGCGGGCGAGTGCATGACGGTTGTGCACTTATCTCGCTACTAATCGCTTTTGATAAACTTGCATTTTTTTCTTATTACAGCTCCGCAACATTGTTATTTTTGCTCGATCGTTGGAACATGTTACGAATTTAGTAATTAGACTCCGTATTTTCTTTCCCGATGTCACTGAACTCCAAAGCCGGAAATCCGGTTCAAGTTTTTTAATGCAATACCGTGAAGTATCAACCGTAAAGAGCGTATATAT
>QVNV01025992.1:0-12321 GCA_014825455.1 Pseudomyrmex pallidus | reverse complement strand
ACTAAGAAATGTATAGGGCCGATACGAGCCGTTTCCAAGGTGTTGTGCAGAAACATATACATGTATATACATATACATGTATAGACGTGGAAATTTTAATAAATGATAATTCTTTTAAAAACAATGACTTGAGAAAGTTCTTGTCGAGAGATGAATCTGAGGATGGACCACCCAGTTGGTTTGTGATGCCTTTTATCAATGGTTTTTCGGAGAAATTTTTTAAATCATTTCCTAAAGACATCAAAGCTCATTCTGCCTTTTATAATACAGACAAATTGAAAAAAAATATCTATGCTCATAAAGACCTTCTACCAACATCCTCCTGTCCTAATGTAGTTTATACAATTAATTGCCAGAATTGTGACGCATCTTATGTAGGGCAAACTAGCAAACTGCTGCAAGTAAGAATGAAAGAACATAAGAATCATATTAACAGGAACACTGCTCAGAGATCTGTGATAACTGACCATTGTTTACAATTCTCTCATGAATTTGAGTGGGATCAGGTGAAAATATTGGACACAGAAAGAAGTTATTATAAACGCTTATTTTCAGAAACTCAGCATATTAAAAGTCAGAGTAACGGTCTTCATTTGCAGAGCGACACAGAAAACTTAGATCGAGCATATTTACCATTTGTAGATAAATGATGTGTGTACTGTCATGCGTCTATTGGCTTGATATTTAAATCTGAGCGTACCGTCTTGATCCGCTCAGTTGTGTTGTCACTATTGTAAAAATGAGGTTCATCGCCTTATTCAACCAACAGAACATGTAATTCTTGTAACGACTACCATCCTATGTAAGTTTTTTAATTAAGTCTTTGTTAATTTATATATATTTATTGCTTGTTGTTATCTTAAGTATTTCATCTTTGCGTATTGTTAGTTTTGCGCTTCATCATTTGTAGATATATATTGAGAAGAATCGAATAAATAAGTCGAAAACGTTCTATTAATCAAAGTTTATTAAATATTATTATTCACCACGCACCAACATCCGCGTTTACTCCTTACGGTCAAATAAACGCATTTTGTTACTCAAATTAGATTCTAACGCTTCTTTCGACATTGCTTCTAAATATTCTGCAGTTGTATAACGATATCGTACATTTGTTACATTTATTTTGTGATAAATTCCGCGACTTAACTGACGAATATTTGAATTGTTTAATAAATAAAATAAATATTGTTGATTCAATCTGTACTGTGGATGTTTAGACATCAAACGACATTTAATAAATTCGTGGTCATGAAGTTTTACTTTTCTAGATTCATATTGACCATTAATACCATAACGACATAAATCTGGAAAACACATTAAATCCAAGAATTTTTCACGATTATTCAAGAGTAAATCATGAATTTTCAACATTTGAAACAAGGCTGTCGCAGTTTTATTCTTTTTTTTTTCATAGAAAGTGTTACCGTACGTGAGGTCGGGGATGCCGCAATGGAGGGACGCCGGGAATATTCAATAAATTAACACTACTAATGTAGATCTTCTTCATTTAATAAACTCTGTTTTATTTTTATGAGAATGGTACACGTTTAATACAAAACGCGATATTCTTCTAAGTTACAATTAGCGATGCTCTGCTGGACAGAGTCTCCGGCCGCGACACTATTTAGGACGATTCTACCTGCGTCCGCCCGAACACCGGCTTTTATCCTCGAGCTACTCACGTTGTGATTGGCCGATAGAAATCAGGCGATATCCGGTTCCCGAAAAGTGCAATGCAGACCATTGCATCTTTTCGGCTGGTTGTGCGATCTTCGACCGGTGCGTCCTTGAGCGCGCGGTCGCGTATCGCCTCGCGACTGCTGACTGGACACCTGTGCTGGATTCCAGTCCTCCTCTTTGTCGTAAGGTTACAGTTAGTAACTAAACCCGTTTTTAAACGATATTACATAACTTAATTAATACCTAACATATAACATAATATGTAACTTATAACATCCTTCCCCTGTTGAAATAAGAAAAACTGACAGAGGAAGTTTTTCTTATAATTACTTATCTAGTTTTAAAGAAGTGTGGTTGCTACGTGTTGAATGTTGGGTCTCTGACCCTCGCATCTGTGTTGTATTTGCGACGGTCGAAGCTTGCTTGTACCATCGGCGAAACGTATTCGTCGTGAGCACTGTTGGTTCTGATAAGTTAGTGTCCTATTTCTTAGTACACCATACAACACAGTGCATATTACTACCAAAAGCAGTTCTCCAGTACTGCTTGTGGGGTACACAAAGTACGGTTGTTTGTAGAAGTCGTTGTTTAGGTTTGTGCTGATTTTCTGTATTTCGTTATGTAAATTTTGTAGTTGTGTTTTGCTGTGTGTAAAGTTTTCTAATTTTACTTCTTCGAGTTTATGTGGATTTTGTGACATACTCTCGTTTATTTGTGTTAATGTGATATTGAAGCGTGGTAGGTAAGTACGTATTTGTGTATGCTTCACCACTTTGTTTGTAGTAACAAAAACATCTCTAGTCGAGAACCCACATCGATCTGAAAACGCAACTTTACCCACTCCTTTTAGTATTTCAACGTTAATCGGCTGCTTATCTCAGTGAAACGATACCGACTCTTCGTGTAATGTAGAATACAGCCATACGCGCACATTCTTCAACTGGATCCAAATTGTACGGTTTGACACCACGTGTGTCGTTTCACAATTTAAATAGTTACCGAACTCATGCGCGTATGCCTGTATCTCACACGGTGAGTATACTTGTATCCTATAAAGTGTTTCTACGTTGTCGCAAATGTAATTGTTTTCAATTGTTTACATGTCGTTAATTGACTTTCGGTCAAGAGTGCATACGTTTGTAGATTGCTGTCTATTGCTATGAAGGTATTTTGTACGTTTGCTACTGCGAACACGTTGCTACGTACGTGTACCGGTAAGAATATAACATTATACATCTCGTGTATTACATTATGTACTAACGGAACGTGTAGTATCATGAAGATACTTGACTCTTTGCAATAAACAGCAATCGTTACATATTGTTTTATTGTCATCCAGTTTTTTAACTCGATATTAAATAGAAAGTGTAACTCACGTGGTAAACGATTATTAGTATCATGCATACTCTGTAATATTTGTTTTTCAGGGATTAACTCTAATTGTGCAAGTTTGTCGTGTGTTCTTGTTACAATCTTTACTACTTCTTTTATGTCGGATTCTAGTTCCTGTAATATATTCGTTACTGAAAGTAAATATTCTTCTAGCAAGTTTCCTTGAACTTGTTTGCTTACTGATGCCATTACTTGTGATACTGCTTTTGCTAGCGTATCTTCAGTTTTCTGGATTACACTTTCCACTTTATCTAAGTGTGCTATTTGTCGCATTTAATACCTTTAAGTGGTTTTCTATCGCGTGTTTTTCTGCCAACTGTCTATTTTCTATTAGGCTAATATGTTGTGTGATAATTTTTTCGTCATTTGCGTCCATAGTGCCAAATAACGTTTTTGCTATTGTACCTACTCCGTCTATTAACCCTCTTCGTTTACGCGGTGACAATCCTATTACTATTTTGTTCTTATTATAAATTTGTTCTACTATTTTTTGCCGGTTTAGCAGTTCTGTATACACATCTTGGCAACTAATTTTATTTTCGTCGTGAATGTCGCTGTTCGCGCATATTTTACTAGTAGTTCTTAAAATTTTTTGGACTTGACTCATTCTTTTTTTTAACGCTGTTACGTCTAATTAAATTCTTAACTACCATTTTTCTACCGATCTTAGCAACGTTCCTTGTTTCTCAAAGTAGAGTCCGGGATTGTGTTGAAATCGCGTTACCGTATACCCGGATGGTTCGATCTCGCTGTTCGTTGTTTGGGCAGAGATCGATGCGCAGATTATCAACAGAATTCTGTAAGAAGAAAACACCGTAATGTTTTGAAGTTTTCGGTTTTTGTACGTTAGTTGGACTTAGAGCCTCGTGTTCGTATGTGTCTCGTATGTTTTTATCTTTAGTCTCTGTTTTCCGTTTCATTTTTCTGCGTGCGTTAGACCTTTTGCTGGTCCTGGTCGCGATTTGAAATGAGTCTCGTCAGTCGCCTTCTGTCTTCTGACGAGCAGTTTCTTAACGTGTTTTTATTGAAGAAAAAAAAAGAGGACAGAAAAGAAAAAAATATTCTTATTATGGCTCCTCCTACTCAGAGTACTCCTATTTGTGTAGTTTGTGGTGTCAAGACCACTTGGCCTCGCGTGTGTGACTGGTATTGTAATCACGATCCCATCATTGTACTGGTATCTAGTGAGTTTTGTTTTATTTGCTGGGCAGCAGCCTCCCGGGCCCTTCACATTTTGTCGTACCACCCTTGTCATCAAGATCGTCTTCCGCGGGTAGTCGAAGGACCGGGTATGAGTCTTTACCGACCCGTCGAGGGCCCAGGGTGTTCCTTTTGCGAACTGACTGAGAGGCTAGTGGTCTGTTATGGATGCGTCCGTCGACAGTTTGTGGACGACGTTTTAGCGGCCTCCGAGGATTGTGGTTTGTGCCGGTTAGTTGTTGTGGACTGGATAGCAGTGACGGCGCACCACCCTCACTGTGACTTGGATGAGACCCCTCAGAGGAGCCCTGCGTAGGCGAGCTTTGACGAGGCCAATCCGTAAGTTGTTAATTTTCTATGTAGTGTTTTAGTCTATTGGTATGCACGTGTATTGATCGTCTTCCTTTTTTGATGGCGTATGTCACGTCAGAAATTTTTTCAACTACTACGTAGGGGCCTATCCATAACGCTTCAAGCTTTTTTGACCTTCCTCGTCTTACTGTTTCGTCGAACAGGAGAACTTTATCTCCTACCCTGAACTTTATCGCGTGTGTTCGCTTATCGTACTGTTTTTTCGCGTCAGCTTTTTTTAATTTTAAGTTTTCTCTTGCTATTCTGTTTGCGGCGCGTATTTTTTCTTGTAGCTTGTGGGCGTAATCGTTGATATTATAACGCGTCGCGGGTGGTTTTGACAACGTTGTCGGTAGTTCGGCTTGTCGTCCGTATACTAATTCAAATGGTGTGTATTCTGTCGCTGTGTGCGGTGTTGTATTATACGCGAACATAGCGTACGGTATCCATTCGTCCCAATCGGTCTGTTCATTATTTATAAAATGTGGAATGTACTCGACTAATGTACGATGTGACCTCTCAAGGGCTCCGTTGCTTTGTGGATGATACGCGGTTGTTTGGATTTTATTGATTTTTAGTAGCTTGCACGTGTTTTTAAATATGTCACTCATGAAATTTGTTCCTTGGTCTGTAAGAATTACTTCCGGTACTCCGCACTCGCAAATTACTTTAGTGGCGAACTCCTTTGCCACGGTATGCGCCTCTTGGTTAGCGATTGGGATGGCTTTGCTAAATTTTGTTAAACTGTCTTGAAATGTTAGCGAATATTTGTTACCGTTATTTGAAATCGGCAATGGCCCCACTATGTCGAGCGCGCACTTTTCGAATGGTTTAAATGGAGTGCATCTTAGCTCTTTGCGTTAATTTATTTTTCTGGCACAGTGCGCATTTTTTTACATAATCTTTCTTTGTTAAACCTGGCCAGTTATGCTTAAGGCGTATTCGTTTAATAGTGCGTTCGATGCCTTGGTGCCCCCCGATTGGAGTATCGTGATATTCGTGGAGTATCGTGTGTTTTTCTTCTTAGCTGTACTCTTTTCTTTTTTCTTTAGTGGCTTTCTTTTCTTTCTCCGTACTTGCTTTGTTTTTTGCTTCTGTTGCGCTTTCCTCTATCTCGCTTGCGCCCGCGTTATCTTCTGATACGCTCGTGTTCGCCGTGTCTTCTGTCTCGCTCTATTTGTCTTCGTTTAATATATTCACTCGTAACGCGTCGTCCGCCAGGTGTCTGCTCAACGCGTCAGCATTTGCGTTGGCTTTCCCTTTTTTATGTATGATTTCATAATCGTATTCTTCTAACTTCAGTCTCCATTGTATTAATCTTGAGCCGGGGTCTTTAACATTAAACAGCCATATCAGTGCTTTATGGTCTGTTATTATTTTAAATTTAGTGCCGTATAAGTAGGGTCGGAAGTGATTCACAGCCCATACGATCGCTAGCAATTCTTTTTCTGTCGTACTGTAGTTTCTCTCGGCTTTGTTTAGCACGTGACTCGCGTACGCCATAGGCCTTTCCTTTCTCGCGTCGCTCTGCGATAATACCGCTCCGACCGCGTAACCCGATGCGTCTGTTGTGACACTGAACTCGCGACCAAAGTCGGGATACGCTAGCACGGATGCCGTGACTAACTTCTCTTTTAAGATTTCAAACGCCGTTTGTTGTTCCGCTCCCCATGTTAACGTCGCTTCTTTACGCGTTAATTGTGTTAGCGGGTTTGCTATCTTAGAGAATTTATCGATAAACTTACGGTAGTATCCGGCTAGGCCGATGAATGCCTGAACATCTTTTAACTTTCTTGGTACTGGAAAATTTTTCACCGCTTCTATCTTGGTTGGGTCGGGCCAAATTCCACTTTCACTTATGATGTGTCCCAGATAAGTAACTTCCTTCCGAAGAAATTCGCACTTGTCTGGTTGGAATTTTAGTTTACTTTTTCGTAGACGTTTAAGAACCTCTTTTAACCGCTTATTATGTTCTTCTAAGCGACTTCCGTTTCCGGTAGCGTAGGTCACAGTTGATTGAAAGAGAGCTGCGTATAGAGGTGTGAATATAAATAGAAAGAGCAAAAGTGTGTGGAGTGAGAGTGTGGCGGATAAAGAGGGAAGGATAAGGTGGTGAAGAGGTAGTGTAGGTGGAGGCGCGAACGTGCTAGGGGACTTAGGGGAAAAATACGTGAAGGGCAGGAAAGAAAGGTTAGGGAGACTGAGCTGGAATAAGGAGGGCAGGTGGCGCGGTGAACAAAGTACAGAAGGTGCAGAAAGTGGAAAGGAAGGGTGTGTTATAAAAGAAGGAAAAAGAGGTGCAGAGAGTGGAGATAGAAGAGGAGCTGATCGTAAATAAAGGGAAGGTAAGATGGAGAAGGAAGGAGGAAAAGGAATGAATAGGATGGAGAGATTAAAGGAATTGGAGGGGGGATAAGAGAAAGAACGGTAAGTGAAGGAGAGATTATGGAGAAGTGGCTGAAGAGAAAAAGGGAAAAGGGAGAAGAAAAAGGAGATGAAATAGGAGATGATTGGGCGTTAAGAAAAAGCAAAACAGTGCAAAGGTCACCAAAAGGAGAAGGATGAAGGGATAAGGTAGGAGGAGAGGATAAAAGGGAGAGAATGGAGACAGAGGAAAAGAGTAATAGGGATATTTGGAAAGTGATAGATAAGATGAGAAAGGATTTAGAGAGGTATATAAGTATGACGGAGCAAATGGCAAGGGAGATGGAGGAATGGAAGAAAAAAGAGAAAAGATTAAGAATGGAAAATAAAGATTTGAAGAAGAAGGTAAAGGAGATGAAGAACAAACTAGATATGAAGGAGGGGCAGGAGGAGAAAAGAAAGAAAGAGGAAATAGGTAAAGAGGGGAAAGAGGCTAAATTGGAAGGATGGATAAAGCAAATAAAGAGAAGCGTAGAAGGGAAGGAAAGAGAAGAAAGAAGGAAGACAAATTTAATAATAAATGGGGTGGTAAAGGAGAAAGGATACTGGAGATGGGGGGCAAAAAAAATTTTAAAAGAGATGGAGGTAGAGGCAAAAATTGAGGATATGAGGAAATTAAATGGAGGAAGGGAGGATAAGGGGGAAATGGTATGGATAAGAATGGAAAGGGAGGAGGATAAAAGGATAATCTGGAAAAAGAAAAACCTGAAAGGGAGAAAGATATGGATTGAAGAGGACTGGATATGGAGGGAACGAGAGATAAGAAGAAAGCTGGGTAGGATTGCGGTGGAGGAGAAGAAAAAAAGGCGGATGGCATGGGTAGATGGGGACAGAATAAAGATACAGGGGGAGTGGTGGAAATGGAACGAGGAGAAGGAGGATTTGGAAAAAATGAAAATGCAAGGCAGGGGGGATTATAAAGGGGACGGGCTAGGTTCGGGAAAAGGGATAGGAGGGAGAGGAAGAGAAATAAAGTAGTAAGAAGGAGAAGGAAGGCGATGAGGGAGAGAAAGCAGAGGAGCCAAGAGAGTGAAAGAATTGAAGAGGAAAGGGAGTGCGGGCTAAGGATAGCTTTCTGGAATGTAGCAGGCATGAAAAATAAAGACGGAGATTTTTGGAGAGGACTGGAGAAATGGGATATTATGGTGTTAACAGAAACATGGATGGATAAGAAAAGATGGAAGAGTATAAAAAGTAAATTGCCAAAAGGATATGTGTGGGAGACACAATGGGCAGAAAGGAAGAATAAAAGAGGAGGAGCGATGGGGGGGTATGTTAATTGGGATAAGAAAAAAGATAAAAAGTAAAAGGGAAGAGAATTGGAAAGAGAGGAAAGGAAGCCTGGCTAGAAAGGTAAAAATCGGAAAGAAATGGTGGAGGGTGATTGGGGTGTATGTGAGTGAAAGAGTAGAAAAGAAGATGGATGAGCTAAAGGATTGGATGGAAGGAAAAGGAGATGAAGTTTACGTTGTAGTGGAAGGTAACTTTAACGGAAGAACAGGGGAGAAAAGAGGGGAAATAAGGAGTGAGAAAGAAGAGGAAAAGAAAAAAAGAAGAAAATCGAAGGAGAAAAAGACAAATGCGGAAGGAAGAATATTGATAAGAAGATTGGAAAAACTGGGCTAAACAATTTAGAATGGAAACACAAAGGGCGATGAAAAAAGGGAATTGACATATATGGGGGGGGGGCGGGAGAATCGGTAATTGATTATATCGGTAATAGGAGAGGCGAGACTAAAGGAGGAGGTAAAGAAAATGGAAGTGGAGGATAGAATAGATTCTGATCACCATCCGGTGGTGGTGTGGTTGAAGAAAGGAGGGTGAAATAAGGGAATAAAAAAGGAGGGAAGATCAAAAGATGAGAAGATAAAAAAAATAAGTTAGTCAATTGAAGGTGGGGAGGAGATAGAGAAGGAAATGCAAGAAGTGAAAGAAGGAGTCAAGGATGTGGAGGAGGAATGGAAAGAGATGAAGGAGAGGACTGAAAGAATTCTGGCTAAAGAGACAGGAGAAAAAGAGAAGAAGAATAGAAAAGGTTGGTGGGATGAGGAGTGTAGGATAAAGAAGAGAGGAGTAAGAAGGGAATTGAGATATTGGAGGGAAGGAAAGAAAGATAAAGAAGGATACAAACTGGAGTGGAAAAAGTATAGAGAATTATGCGAAAGAAAGAAAAGGGAAGAAAATAAAAAATGGGAGAATGAGGTTAAAAAGGCACAAACAGAAGGGCAAGTATTGGAGATAGTAAATAAAGAGAGGAGGAACAGATTTAAAGGAAACAACGAAATAGAAATGGAAGAATGGGAAAATTATTTTAAGAGGATATTTGGGGGATTGAATGAAAAGTAGTAAGAGGCGGGGTGAGGGAAAAGAGAGAGGATGAAGAAAAGGAGTTGGATAAAGAAGAAGTAGAAAAAGTATTAAAAAATATAAAGGATGGGAAAGCAGCGGGGGGGAGGGATGGGATACCTGCAGAAGTATGGAAATACGGAGGGGAGAAAATGAGGGAGTGGGTATAGAGAATATGTGCAAGGATATGTAGGGGAGAGGGATTAGTAAAGGAATGGGAGGAGGGAATTATTGTGCCTGTATTAAAAAAGGGGGAAGAGGAAAAGGTGGAGGAATATAGAGGGATAACAATGACAGCGACGCTGTACAAAGTATACGCAGGGGTGGTGGCGGAGAGAATGAGAGAGGAGGTGGAAAGTAAGGGGCTGGTACCAGATAATCAGGCGGGGTTTAAAAGAGGTAAGGGAACAATAGACAACATTTACGTACTATATTATCTGGTAAATAGAAATCTAAGTAAGGAGGAAGGGAGATTGGTGGCATTCTTCGTGGACCTGAAGGCAGCCTTCGATTCGGTCAACAGGGAAATACTGGAAAAGGCAATGAAAGAAAGGGGAGTGAGGGAGGGGTTGATAGAAAGATGTATGGACCTGTATGAGGAGACAAGAATTAGGGTGAGGGCGGGAGCTAAAACAGGAAAAGAGTTCTGGACAGGAAGAGGGGTGAAGCAGGGATGCCCGTTGAGCCCGGGGCTATTCGACCTGTTGACGGCGGATTTGGAGGAAAAGATGAGAAAAAAGGTTGGGGAGGGGTAAAGATAAGAGGAAGGAAACTATACTCCTTGGCTTACGCGGACGACATTGTCTTATTGGCGAATGAAAAAGAAAGGATGAGGAATATGATAAGAGGATTGGAGAGTTATATAAGGGAAAAAGGTTTACAAGTAAATGTGGCAAAATCAAAAAAATTGAGGTTTAAAAAAAGTGGGGGAAAGTAAAAAAGGATGAAATGGTGGTGGAAAAGGGAAAGAATAAAGGAGGTAAAATGCTTCAAATACCTGGGCTTTACGTTCCAAAGGAATGGTGGAATGAAGAAGCATATAAGGGATAGGGTAAGAAGAAGAGCAGCGATTATGGGACAAGTATGGGGCTTAGGAAAGAGAAGATTCGGGAAGGAGTGGGGAAGAAAAGTGTGGTTATTCGATGCGTTGGTATGGACGGTTATGGGATATGGTGTGGAAATATGGGGGTGGAACGAATGGAAAAGTGTGGAGGGAATGCAGGACAGGTTTTTGAGGTGGGTTTTAGGGGTAGATTGGAGAACGCCAGGGTACATGGTAAGGG
The DNA here is from genome assembly GCA_014825455.1 of Pseudomyrmex pallidus. Lineage (NCBI taxonomy): Eukaryota > Metazoa > Arthropoda > Insecta > Hymenoptera > Formicidae > Pseudomyrmex > Pseudomyrmex pallidus. The sequence continues at coordinate 1,642 of QVNV01025992.1, read as the reverse complement.
AAGAAATGCAAAGAAACAGTTACAGGGAAGGGCGGGGTTAAGAGCGTTAGGTTATAAGAAGAAGCTAGAAAGAGGGGAAGGGAGTGTCATTGCAAGGAGTTGCTGGGAGGAAATAAAAGAAAAAGAGGAGGATACAAGAGGGCTATTAAGCTGGGAAAGGGAAAGGGCAGAATTTTTTGAAAAGAGAGGGCTGATGGTCGCAAGGGGTGAAGAGGCAGATGACAAAGGTAAACTATAGGATATAAGGAAAAAGGAAAGTGAGCTGCAAAGAAAGGAGAGGTAGGATAGAATAAGAGAGTCGAAGTTTAACGAGTGGTATGGTAGGATAAAAGGGGAGAGGATTCCGGGTTACTTAAAAAAAGGGTGGAGTGAAGAAAGATGGAAAAGAATAGCGAGGTATAGATTAGGAAATGAGATGAGAAGGAGAAGATACTAGGAGGAGGAAAAGGATAAAAAGTGCAGAATATGAGGATGGGAGGAAAAAAATTTGAAGCATGTTTGGGAAAATTGCATGGAGTGGGGGACAGGGGCAAACTGGGAGGTGATGATGGGAGTGGTGTTGGGTGAGGAAGGGGAAGGTAAAAAATGGTTAAAAAAATTGGAGAAAATAAGAAGGAAGGAAAGGGAAAAAAAGGGTATAGGAGAAGGTATGAATGAGGAGGAGGAAGGATAAGTGTGGAAAAGTGTGATTGATGAGAGAAAGCATACTAGATGAATGAGGAGGAAAACGATGCAGCGGAAGCGGAGGTCCAAAAGATTAGGGATAGAAGCGTGTGTGTGTATAGAAAGTTAGGCTAGTTTAGGTTAGGTTAAGGTAGTTGTAAGGTAGTATAAGTTTGCGTTAAGTGTAAGATAGATGTAAGTAGCTTGTAAGAAAAATGTGATGTTCGAAATTTGTAACCCTAAGGGGACTCAGATAAACAAATCTAATCTAATCTTATCTAATGTTCTTTTAAGCTTGCTCCGTAGATCACTATGTCGTCTAGGTAGACAAAGCATTTCACTCCTTGTATTCTTACCAACACCGTGTTCAGTAATCGTTGGAATGTGGCGGGCGCATTTTTTAATCCGAACGGCATTCTGTTCTACTCGAAATGCTCGTACGATGTGGAAAATGCCGTTTTCTGTTTATCTTCCTCGGCTATCGGTATTTGATGATACCCTGAAGCAAGGTCTAAAATTGAAAAGGACTTTGCGTTTCTTAACTGATCCAAGATATCAGTTATATTCGGAAGGGGAAACGAATCTCCGACGGTGATGTCGTTTAATTTTCTAAAATCAATCACTACGCGTAATTTTCGCACTCCGGACGCGTCTAGTTTGTTGGTACTACTACTAACGGTGCGTTCCATTGACTCGTGCTATGTCTAATTAACCCAATGTCTAACATTTTATGTATTTGTTTATCTACCTCTTGCTTGTGTTTGTCCGGTAGCCTATATGGTCGCACGTTTATCAGTCTGCTGTCCGTATTTGTCGGTATGTAGGGGAGACCGGGGCTAGTTGTTACATGGGGTTAGTTGTCAAACTGCTATTATCTTCCTTACTAAATCTTGGAAAATATTCTTCTTTTTATTGTAATTTGCTACTATTGTGTTAGTAACGTGTACGAATTAGCTTTTCTTAAAAACATGATATATGA
>QVNV01025991.1:0-20504 GCA_014825455.1 Pseudomyrmex pallidus | reverse complement strand
AGCAAGTCTATAAATTCTACGATGTTAATTGATTACGATACACAATGTTTACGTCCTAATAGACGATCCTAATAAACCGTGGATGACACTAGAGGCTCCGTTCGCTACGGTGGTCAATGAGTTTAATCCTCGTGATCCTTCTGTACTTGCCAGTGGTCTGACGTCAGGCCAAGTTTGCAGTTGGGACATCAGAACTGGCACTACCCCTGTTCAAACGTCTCATCGCCAATTCAGTCATAGGTAATCTCGACAAGAACACGCCTAGTCGCGACGCCGCAACTTTGAATTTCATAATTCAGTACACTTGGTGTTCCTGTTGGACCGAGAACGCATTTCGAGTTTGCGCGGCAAGATGATAAATGAATAAAATCCCGTACCTGCCACGTTTCCGTCCTCAATTAAGTTTCATTTCGTTTTCGCGCGATGTTCGTCATATTACGTGCGACTTTTTCTGCACGTGTCCGGAGGACGTAATTCGATCTATTTTGCTTCATATTTATAAAAAATGCAACAATGTTATTTGCATAAAATAACAATCTCTATTTCTGACATAATATAAATAATTATAGGTATAGAATTAATTGATGTAAATTTTATTTTCTCGGAAAATACTGTGAACGATAAAATTCCTGCATTTTTGAAGAGATTTCACAACAACGGTGAAGTGGATCGCAACGAAGAGCAACACGGAGTTCTTCTCGGGCTCTACGGATGGCCGAGCCATGTGGTGGGATACCAGAAAGCTGCGAAATCCGACCGAGATTCTTGTATTCGATCTTCTAACACCGAACGCGCCGGTTATGGATCGAGCGATCGGAGTTACATCGGCCGATTATGAGCCCAGCGTGGGCACAAAGTTCATGTTCGGTCTAGAGAACGGTATCGTGATTAGCGGTTCGAGAAAAGCGAGAACACCAGCTGAGAAATTGGCTCTGAGATTCGACGCTCATTACGGCCCGGTTCTTTCCGTTGATCGCAGTGGCTTTCATCCAAAAATCTTCCTCACTGTTGGCGACTGTACGGCCCGCATCTGGACTGAAGAAACCAAAGACGACAGTCTCGTGACAACGAGGTATTTTCTTGAAGATAAAACAATTATAAGGGAAATTAAAAATAATGAATAACAACATCAAAATTTGATGCAAGTAACTTTATAAAAATGCTTCTAATTCATATTTTGATACTGAAATTTTTATTACATAATAAACAATTACCGATGTTTAGATTTATAAAAGAAGATCCTGTCCGTGGTTGTTGGAATAAAGTGAGACATTCATTATTTTATGTAATAACGCGTGTTGGTATTCTAACAATATGGGATCTCTTGATGGGATTACGGTATCCGATCCTATCGGTAAAATTGTGCAAGCAAAAATTAACTGCGATCGCGGCACACGAGACAGGTGCTTTATTGGCCGTCGGAAATTCGGTCGGTATGGTTTATCTCGTCGAGTCAACGGAAGCGTTATACTCGTTCAATAAAACTGAACGAAATGATCTTATGACGGTGAGACTTATCATACTTTACGTACCGTAATTATTTACTTCTTTAAAATTCTTAGACATAATACAATAAATAAACCAATGTTTATCCTGCTTTACAAATTTACTGTTAGTATCTAGAGACAGGGTCTCGTTTCGTGAAAGCAGTTGATACCCGATTGAAAGAAATAAAACTCCAGATATCTGAAATGGAAGCGTCAGAATCCACGTTGATAAACGCGAAAGAGAAGAAAAAAAACAAACATATAGTAATCGAACATGAACAAAAACGAAAGATGCACGAAAAACGAGAGAAAAGCAGAGTCGCATCTAAAAGAAGAGTGAAAAATGACAACGCCGAACTTCATGATGCCGAAGAGAAATTCTTTAAGATCGTTAATCAAGTAATATTGGAGGAATCGTTCATTTTCTCGCATTATGTGTTTTAATTATAGTAATTATAATACATAAAGTAATATAACAGCAAACAATTTTGATTAGGTTTTATTTAAGTTTTCAATAAATTAGTTTCTCTATACACATATACATACATATATGTTTCACAAACATATACATATGTTGAAGGTGTCTGAAAAATGTTTACAGCCAAAATATGAAATTGAATTGGGTCAATTTCAAAAGAAAAAATCATTTATTATTTAGCAAACTTTACAATGTTTATTTTTTTCAGGAAAAACAGAAGTACACGGAAGAAGTTAACGATTTAAATTCGTTCAAAGAGCATTCTATAAAGAAACTCAGCAGTCGGAAAATCGGAAAAGATTGGCACGCGATGATAAACGAGAAAAGAGAATCCGAGACGAAAGCATCGGCCAAGAAAATATTCAACACGAAGAAACCCGAGATTGTGATTCCCACGGAAATAGCACAAGACGTTGAACAAGAGAAAGAAATGACGGAAGAATTCTTACCACCGTTGGTGGAAACGGTCTTGGAATATCCTACGAAGGAAATTAGCAAAAGAAAACGTAGGAAAGTGAGAAAAAGAGTTCCGAAGAAATGGCTGCGAAGGTTCGCTTTCAGGTTACTGAGACCGTGCAAAGTTGCTATCTGCAAACCTGACGTTTGCTGTCGCGAAATTCTCTCCGGAAAATTAAAAATTATATATGACGCGCTCCTTTTACGTTTTAACGCAATAAATATCATTTTACTTTTATTTAAAATATTTTTTAAAATATTTTTCAATCACGCGTATTTTCTTAACAAAACTTCTTTAATCAAAAGATTGACATATTTCCTAGATCGAACGATTAAGTGACTTGATATCATCAACATCGATAAACTCTTAATGGTTTTTAAAAATATCATGACATTCCACAAATTCACTACAACTTAAATCTCGATCACCTCGATTCGATTGACCGTTTTTTTACTTTAAAATCTATGAAAGCATATTGAATCGCGAGCATTAGGTCCGCAGCACGAGCAGTCGAAGGTCGTGAGAAACAGGACAAAGTCGATGAGAAAACGAGGTCAAAGAACGACGTCAGAACAAAGATGTCGATCGGAAGAAAGGACGAAATGAGACGGAAGAAACGAGTGTCCTGGACGAAGCTTCTGCGCGCTCATAAACGCGAGGAAAGAGTTCGTTCTCTCCAAAAGACGATGTCGCTCGAGGAACTCGTGGAAGATGCAACGAGAGCTAAAAGAGAAATTCGAGAAGCCAACAGAGCAAGAATAAAAACGAGAAAATTCGTTCAGAAAAATCGTAAATGCAGGTTTGAATCTTAAATGATTAATTTTAATATAAAACATCGGTTTAAAAACCTAAAGAATATAATTTTAAAAGAGTTTTATTTTGTATTAAAATATTCTTGTGCAAATGAGACACCTCGTCGAGATTTTCAAATGCCGTTCGTATAGCGTCGCATGATTTTCCGATCATTTTAAGAATTTGCAGACTCAAAAAGAACCGAATTTCCCGTCGCATTCCGTTCGATATTCGGCTGCCGATAATTTAAACCGCGATATTCTATATAGTACCGTCACTGCAGAAAAATCTCGAGACACTCCAGAATTGAAAAAAGATCTTGGCAAGGAGGTCACAAGCACGACGAAAAGGCTTCTTGCAACGAAGAAGAGAAGAAAGGTACGTCATATGGCCGCCATGATAGATCTTTGCGCTCCAGTATGGAAACCACCCTTACTTACGAAAGATGTGGAGGCACTCATCGGCAGTCCTTCGCTAGAAAAAAAGTCGATCAAGGAAAAAGAAACCGAGTATAGCGTACTTGGAGAAAATCGAAACTACTCACTAGAGTTTATCCACGAATTTCCGATTTCCATCGCAACGAGTGATGCAGTTGCGTTATCCAAAGCGTATTTTTATCTTTTGAAATCAGTTTTTCCACTGTTTTATGATTTTTAAAGTTTTTTTTTATTTTTCAACTGTTAAAACTGTTTCTCTTTAATCTAAACCGAGTTATATACTTAAGGAGCAACTAAATATCAGTTATATTTAATGTTAAATATGAAATACACACGCACACAAGAGAATATGGATTTCTTGTTGTATTAATGGCAATAAAGTAATATTTATTTATAATGTTTTTTGTATTGTGTGCTTTCTGAAATAAATTAATGGCAATATCTCGCGTAATTCGCGTGTAAAAGCAGGTCGAGCAAAACAAACTTAATCCTGTGTTCGCTTGAGGCTACATGGCGATTCGTATTATCGCGAGTCGAAATGCAACGACGGGAAATCCTTCTGGGTCTTCAGGAATCTACGATAATAAATTAGCGTAGGAAGAGCTAACATTCAAGGCTCGATTCCGGTTGCAGACCCAGACGATATTTCCGGTAAAATGTCTAGCTCGACTTGCGGAAATTCCGCAGAATTACGTCCTTTCGTACATGCGCGTACTTGCTTGATACATATCCTATAGCGATGTAAATAAAAGCACTTTTCAAATAGTGCAAAACTCGAGCGCTTTATCAGTCCCGCGAATTACAGCATCTTCTTTGCCGACAATGTTTCCAGGTGAAACTTCGGCATGTTTTAACGAAAGTTAGAATATAAGGTTTCTCCCGTGCACAATTTCAGTTCCGTCAAAGAGAAACGAAGCGAGCGATTCAATAAGGGATAAGTAAACTGTATACTTATCGTTACTCTGCGAGTTTCTTGACACGTTTAAAGTACGCATTCTTTTAATGAAAGTTTAAACGCCGCTTTTCAAAACTTTTTTTATTATTAATTAAACGTGAAAATCGTGATAAGTTCCTAATTTCTTTCTGTGCCATAGGATGTTGACGGTTTTTCAGAAATAAAATTGTATTACTTTGACTCCCTCTCTTTTTCTCTCTTTTTTCCTCTGTGTGCATTCATTTTGTGAATGTCAATGAGAAGCTCTGCGTATAGAGACTATTCTCGGTTCGCTGCTTATAGATTGCTGTTCAAGAAATAGCTGACGTTTGGAAAAAAGCCGAGAAGTTTTATCAGTTAACTCAAATAGCAGTAATGTCTAGTGAGTAGGTAGATATTCTGATGTTTGCAGAAAAATTATAATTGTTTTTACTTGGCAAGTTTACACGTATTTCTCTGCAATGCGTGATTTATATATGTATAATTAAAAGTCGTGTCTTTAAATATTTTTTACATTTTAATTAAAAAAGAAAAAGAGAGAAAGAAAGAGAAAGAAACAGAGAGATTGTTTGTGTAAACTATTTTATTTAATTACTATCGAAGAGTTAATATATTATACTTACTGCAAATTTAAATTATTTTAATTATTATATTAATTAAAAGAGAAGTAAGGTCATAAAATATCCATTCAGTTAAAATAACCTGGAAATTAATTTAACGCTGAATTTAATGGTTTCTAGATAATGCACTTTCCTACTTAATTCCACTCGTTAGTTTGTATATTATGAACATTTTATTATACTGTCGGTATATGTAACGTAAACTTTAGATTGCGCGATAAATACGTTGGCATGAATCAAAAACTATGAGTGCAAAATAAATTATATTATTGTTTTCTCCATATTGTGAGAAATCCTTCTGTTAAAAAATATTGAACATTCATCGCTGTTGCGGATCGTACGCACAACAAAATTTGCAAGTCAAAATCCTTGAATATGTTTGAAGAACAGCCGGAAAATCAAGATATAACTCGATAAAGATATCTCCCAAACAACGCGACGTTATATATTGCGCCAAATTATTCGTTGCAATTTTCAAAAGAAATCCTTGTAATGCGCGAGCAACACATGATGTGAATCGGACGTTCTGATTTGTCGGCGAAGAAGCATTAATTCCGAAAAAGGTGTCCCAAGAATGTCGTAAGCAGTGAATAAACTTCGAAAGTCTTAGTAAAATGCTTGGCAAAACCTCAAATATCAGGATAAATTCACGAGCTGTTGGGATTGCCTTCGTTCCGAAATTATTGCGACGCATAATCACATCTTACTATTTATATTATTTCTCACTATTATCGGATATGAATTTACTTATCGCACATACCTGTGTGTGTTTTACTTTAATTATATTTAAGAAATTGTATTGAATTATGCATCGCACTTTACGCACAGTACATTAGAAAAGTTGCACGATCGTTACATGACACGGTTGTAAATTATTCGGCATTGCGATTTAATAACACATTAATTAATCGCGAAGTACGTTTCCGACACATTATGGTACTATTACATTCTAATTATCGAGATAATCAAATGCTTTAGCATTTATAATATAATTTATGCCAGATATGGAATCATAAATTACATTCGAACCAATAGAGCAATCATATTGTGATAGGTTAATTATTAATATTTCGGAGCATATTTGTGAAAAAAAAATGCGCTGTATGCATTGTATATCAATCATTGCTTGTTGTTAATGTAATTTGTTTTCTTTCGACTTTATTTGCATTATTTTTGGAATATTGAAACTAAAATTGAAATGGTTAATATGTTTAAAACTACTGATAGAAATGTGCGTTATATACTGTATAAGCTCCGTTTCCACAATCGCGAGTAAAATTGCAATTTTGCTACGCTCGCAGAAACAGAATTAATTTTGATAATGGCGTTATTCCTAATCAATAAAGTGTTTTAAACTCGTATTTTGAATATTTTTCGGTGGCTTATCAGTTTCCGATAAATACGTGCGAATGATCGCCTATAAAGGCTTTTTCATTCTCCAATTATTGCTCTCGAACGCGTGTAAAATTAAACACCCGCTTTCGCGACGGAATTTATTGGTCTGCGATAAATAATGAGAGCGCCTAATGCCTTTAACAAATGTACACCCGTTAAATCAGCTTCTAGGATTAAATGGGAAATTGGTCGATGTAACTTGCGGGCATCGTTTTAGTGCGCGGCTACTGCGCGGAATAGAACGAAACAATCAATTATTTTAATATTGCAGTACTGCTACGAGGCTCTCGCCGAGATTTAAAACAATTGCATTATATTGCCGGCTCATTTATCTCATATTTTCTAATATACATAAACATATATATCATACATATGTATATTTAGAATAGATATTTAAAAAGAGAGACATTTTTACTTGCATTGCAAGTAAAAATAACATACTAATTAATTGCCAATTAAAATTTAATGTTCAAAGTTATTCATTTAAACGTGAAGAGAAAGAGAGAGATTATTTCCACGAAAATTATTTCTATTTGATTAAAGCAAATCTACGACGAGCGCGAAGATAAGTTGTTAAATAAAAACTCGAGCTGGCTTTACTGGGATTATTTGATAGGTGATAGCGATAGCCTTTGATTTGTCAATGTCACTCAACGATTAATCTGGTTTAGCTGCGGCTTTCATGTGCTCTAGCTATCTCAAAGCATTGAAAATTGATAGCGGAAAAAAAAGAAATGATTGTTCCAATGATAAAATGCGAATAATTGCAACGGAAATAACTGTTTGTAAACTACCTATAAACTCGGTAAATACAAATTATTCATAATTCACTGTTCTGTTTCGAGTACATTTGCTGATCACACCAGCCCTCATTAATGTCTGCATAATCAACAGTAAGAAGATTACGTACAAATACTCGATGAGAACTTTCACACATTGCTTTCACTTATTGCTTTTCAATTTCAAGTTAGTGCAGGCAAATTACGTAGACACAATCACGCCGAAGAGCAGCTCCTCATATCTAATCAAAATTCCACAGAAAGACATTCAATATGAACAATGCACGGATAATCTAGTTTCCTTCACTTGTGGCATTGTCGATTGCGCCGAACGCCATCCGGCCGTAAGTGCCGTAATCGATTTTAAATCGACGTTCAAGCATCCCGCTCGAACTTAACGACGTGACAGTTCATCCACGTAGACGCGCAATTTGCATAACGTCCTGTACAGGACTTTTCATCGTTTGCGGCATGTTTATAGGTTCACGAGTGATCCACTTAGGCAAAATACTTGGATCAGCACTTAAAATGATTTTTCCTCGGCAGACATAGAATAATGCAAAGACAGAGAGATAAACATGCCGCATAATGTCTTTCTTGCACAATTATCGCATTGGAATGTCAGTCCGCTGGCAAAACGATCTTTTTTCATGAAAGCTAGTTTTTACATATTCGACGAACCAGCTGATATTGAAATTCGATATTGCGACATAAAACTATATCGCATTTGCCTTCGAGCTCAATTTTCGCCGAAAAAGAGAGCTCGAGAAGCTTAATTAATTAAACCAGCCATTGAAATATAATGAAATTTTGTTAATGGAAACATTTAAATACAAGATTACGTGCCATTTATTTATTTATTTATTTTGTTGGCACGTTGTGATACGTAGTTGAGAAGAATATCTTAAGTTATGTATATTTTTTTATAAAAATGTGCGCATCTCTGCAATTTGCATAAAATTATTGCGCGTATGTTTATTTCGCATAAAATCGATTATATTTGGAGAATTATGTAAATTACGCAAAGTAAAGACATTCAAAGTAAAAATCCAGAGTGCGACATACGACAATAATATAAAATTGATTACAGTTTGGCCGATATTTTTTGTAACGTCATATGTCACAGGTAGAAAAAAAAGTAGTATTCGCATAAGTTTCTTTCTTCCGTAGATGCACCAACGTTACACTTTCGTCTATGTAATCAGATCGTATTTCAATACGTATTTCTACTTGCATTTTTTAAATATTTTTTCTTGATTTACAAACTTTTCATTTTAATTGTACATTATTTCAATTAGCAGAAGAATCAAATTTAATCGCCACAATGCAACTTAAACAAATCTGTTTTACTCAGGATTGTTTTTAAATAAAATGTTTCTCTATTGCGCGTACAGAATTCCGAGAAAATGTCTCGATAGTGAACCATCGCTTGTTAACAATCTATTGTTTATTCAGTATAAAGTGATAGCATTAGCAATTATAATGCAATGGATTGCCGTTGACCTTTTTCATCGATTAACGCAAATGCATTTTACAGCGAGACTAATAATAATCGATGATGGTGTATTTCGCATCTACGGTAAATAGTATTATTGCAGCTAGATAGATTGTGATGCACATGTAAATTATAATCAAAGTATTACAAAGAATAATTTTTTTTATTATTTGCATCAACATTTTCTCTATTATTCTTGGAGTTTTGATTAGATTTATTTTTATAATTGTAGAAAAAGATCGATTTGCATATAGAATTTAGTGTAGCAATATTTACAGTAGCAATCTTTAACAAAAGTCTTGCAAATTGAAATAACATTCTGCAAAACAAATATTTTGTACTCAACATCCTGTTAGCAAGCGATTTTTTAAGATAAACCTAATTTTTTTGACTCCTGATAAGTCTCCAAAATGACAAGACTCCATTTTCTCAGATTTTAATTACCTAATATAATTATATCGCGATTTAAACTGCTCATACATATATACTAACACTTTTCGCAGCTAACCGTAAAGAAAGAAACGGTGACCTCGTTGAAACGCAAAGCAGAACAAAAAAGAGATAAAGTAATGAGAGTTTGAGGGTTGCTCCAAAAATTCAACGCCATCACGGCTGTGAGATTTATTGTCGGCGACAATAAGAGTCCGACGACATTCTCGACCGTGCCACACGAGAAGGAAATTTCAGGAAAGTACGAAACTAGAACGCGAAGATAGGTAATTAAAAAGTCGATCTCGGTTATCGTTCTCGCTGACGCTGCGGAAGCGCTGATAAGAAGAATTGCGCAGGCGAGAACTAACTAAACACAGAAATTGAAAGAAACTAAACAAAAGGAGAATATGAATAAGAAGAAAAACAAAATGTTTATGGCACTTAAATATAATAGTGTTAAAAGTTTTATAAGTCTTAAAGCATAAAAATTGATTTAACAGAAAGAAATGATAGATTAGATGGATATACATAAATAAAAGAAAATCATTTAAATATTTTAAAATCAAGATAAAAGTAAAGGATTTTGGAGATAATAGCCGCTGTAATATCGCTGGAACGGTAGAACACGTGCGTGATGTCATTGCACTTGCGTTAAACAGAGTCACCCGTATTGAAACTATATTGAATGTGGGACGCATGCACACACATGTTCACAGCGCGACACGCGAAAGTGCAGATTAACGATAAATTCGCGATAATTGTAGTGGGAGACGCGGGTCGAATTTGCAAATACTAGTCACGTCGGCTTAGAAGGAATTAGTTTCTTAATCCTTTCGCTTTTAACGGATTGCACATGTTCCGCATGATATTATAACAATCGTAAATCGTATTAATACAGCGAGGCATAATTAATGTATAATATTTGCATATTATGCAAGCGGTTTAATATTGCAAACACAGTTTATGTACTTCTGATATCATAAATATCAGGAGAGTCATTATATCTACGCTGAATTCTGTAAAATATAACTTTTCTGACAACAGTAACAACTCTTGTATTTAGTTTAGCAAAAATGTATGGTTTCAACAGCGCGGGCAAAAAATCTCATTCTGATATGCTTTAGATAGCACAATGTAGTAATCTAAAGCATACATCGTATTAATATTCCGCTGCGGTTTATATTTGCTCCGATACGTGCACATAAATGCTACAACACACATCCTCGTAATTTCTTGTAAGCAAAGTAACATTATTTCCATAGAGAGTAGACCCGTGTTACTGGAACAGAATATTCTCTAAAAGCAGGAAAGAATTTGCAATTTTTCTATAAAATTAAATAGCCGGGAAACTATATGTAAGTCTTGAATTAAATTGTTCTGTTAAAGTCATATCCGAGTTTCCGTTATAACTAAAGTTAACTAAAAAAATAATCTTTCGCTTCCCAGCCTTAGGCAGTTCCGCGAGTTTTTGTACTTTTTTATGGCTCTCGCTCTCATAATAAATAAAAACAAGAAATCTCGACTCCGTGAAAACTGCTAGCTCCAGTTATTGTCAAAGAAATAAGAGCTAGTCGATTCGTAACAACGCTAAGTATTACAAATTGCAAAAGTATCCGTAGTATGAAATACAGATTGGCAAATTAAAAAGTTACGTTTTTAATTGCCAATATAAAAATAAGTTTTTGTCGATAGACGAAAATCAAAGTTATTTTTATTGTTTGCTTTAATAGGTTCGAGCAAAAATGAACGTTTAACGTGTGGTTCTTGTTACGTGAAAAGTAAAGTTACTTTCTTAATCGTATAAAATGGGTTGTTCTGTATAAAATATCAGCCTTTTCTTTCATAATTATGTTGTCCCGAACATTGATGTGGCAGCATCGATTTCCTAAAGTGCCAAGCAAAGTTAACACCTCATATTTTTTATCTAAGTATTTTAGATTAAAAAAAAAAAAAAAAACATTGGGAACTATTAATGGCATCTAATAAGAATTGTAGAATTGCGCGTGCAACTAGAATTTATGTTAAAACTTTTTTGTGTCAACTTTGCACTAATGTTCTGGACGCCTTCACATGACAGATTGCGCGCAAGACCTACTTGTCAACCAACGCATGACTCATCTGCATTCAGAGTACGTGAAAAATGCAGCCGTATGTATAACATTGAATTTCTCGAAAGTTGTTAGGCACGAGTCTCATCAAAAATTTATTAATGAACATAAGCGTTATTTTCCGTGCTATTTTGTAAGTGAAAAAAACGAGAAAAAAAAACAAAACCCTCGTTGTAATTAATTCAGGCAAAGACTAATAACGAGTAAGTTTCTACTGAGAATACACGGAAAAGATATATTCTTGTTATTACCTTTCTTGCGCTCTAATAGTTCTTCAACTTTGTCGTAGTTGCTATTCAAGTTATAATTACATAAAATAAACAACGACAACAACGACGCGCCAGAGCAACTAGAATTTAGGTAGTACGCATAATGAAAAATCGAGCAAACTACACAAGTTGTGACTAGCATAATGAATTGCTTCTCGCCTTCTACGACTATATAACGCGATCGTACGTCCTTGCCAGCGACATATTCACTTTAGTCAAGACTGAGATCTTGCTGCTGACAATGCTTTATGGGACTGTGCGAAGCGCAGTGCTTCTCCCGTCGTGAACGGACGCCATCGTCGTCGTCGTCGTCGTCGCCGACAGCTCTTTGTTCGCGACTGTGTGCCGAACACCATAAACTTACGGCCGTAAACCGACCTAGGATTTACGAGAGTGCATGCCAGCAATCATCACCTTTCACGTACGATTATTGCCACATCGTCGTCATTTATATTTTTGCCGTCGTATTCTAGTAATCTATTTGAAACAAAGTCACATCAAGTTTCACATTAGAAAAAACAAGCTCAATTTTTATGTGTTGCAAAGACTAAGAATGTTTAGTTTTTTTTTTTTTTTTTTTTTTTTTTTTTTTTTTTTTTTTTTTTTTTTTTTTTTTTTTAAGAACGAGTATGTAAAAAGAAAGAGTAAATTGAGAGTTAATTATTAACAACTTCCCGTGTAAATACATATATGGTTCGTATATTTTACGAAAGTGTTGCGTTTAGCGCTTCTTTGAAAACGAGCTTCATGTTTTCGACTAAATACATTGCCCCGAGAAAAGCTGAGTCAGAATTTCTAGTCGAAATAACCACCTTCATTGTGCGGCTTCGTTTAGACTGCCGAGAACGACCGCGGTATTGTTGGCAATCGCCATTTATTTCCGATGCTACCGTATGGCAGGACTGTCTTAATACAATTTCATAAATGGCGCTGAACAAATGCGCATCGTGCAATATCTACTCGGGATGGAATGGAAACTTTTTGCAAAACGACCGGAGATGCGAAAGTGCGCTTCGGGTAACTTTGACTTTCTAGATCGCTTTAGCTTTTTCACCGATGTATCTCCTTTTATTCGCTCCACTTAGCAATATTCTTAGAGATGCAATGATTCTCTGATAAAATAGTCTTATAAGTAACTTTCGGTAGAATAGAAAATAAAATTATAATAATATTTTTGTGAATACAAATATTGCGTTACTATTTAATTACCGCGCACTGTTTAAAACTTTTTGTTTGCATATTATTATATTTTATGCAGATAAAATGCGAAAACGATTTGTTTAGTTCTGATAAACGGTAGTCGGACTGAGGATGGCTTCCATTTCGGATGGCTAGTTGCAGTTTGCATTTTTGAGCACGTACGCTGAACTGACGCCATTACACAAAGTCCACTTTAACTAGAACGGAAATGCGTGTAAAACTCCAACGCAGCTGAATGTCAATCTTTTGTGTGTAGAATAATAAAACTGGTCATTTTTTTAATATGCTTAATTTGATCGTTTATTTTTAATTAAATAGAGATATCATAAAAAAGTAAAACAAGTTTTTAAATCGTTTAAATGTAGCTTTTAAAAAACGAACGTCGCGTTTGCAATTATTTTTTCAATCATCTTTCTTTTCTTTAGAAAATTGTATAATGTTTATTAAATATTAGCATCGCTTTTTTTCTCGTACGTTTTTTCTCTTTTAGCACGTACTTTGTAAACACTAGTTTTGATTGTCAGAAAAACCTTGTTTTTTTTACTCCAATTATTTTCTTGAAATTCTGTGTCAATTGTTGCATTAGCTATTCTTCATTCGACCAACAAAATTCGAAACCCACCTGTAACATAAGAAAAATAAAACTTGATTAGTTTAGCAAATACCGATTGTCTCAGAAAAGGAAGAACGGAATAATAATAATGATGGAAAATGTGGATCGTTTGTTTTACAACCTATGAATTTTTCTAGAGCTATCTTCTCTTTTAACGAAAACAATTTAAGTATGCACATCAGATCGATTACTGTATCTTTGATTAAAATTGATTTATTATGTGATGTTCGCTCAAATTTTTGAGTTTCCGTAAATTTTTTACGTGTATTTATTGTTATACCACTCAAAGTTCGATTCTGTGACGCGTAATGTATATTTGTGAAATATCCAAAAGTTCTTCTTAATAAATTGCAAAAGCCGGAGCACTTAGCTTCGATCGCCTCTTTCAAATCGTTTTAAACGCGCCGACATATACTTTTCCCCTTTGCAATTTTGCATTCGTTTCTTTACGTGCGAAGACCTGAATTTACTCTTGCAGCGATAACGCACTGACAGCTCGCGACGAATAAACATTATTGTTTCACAAGAGCTGCGTGTTTACCTGCACTCTACATTAAACGTGCTCGAGCAAATATTATCCTGCTTTGAATATTTATGGAAGGACCTCTCTGACGGTTTTATTTGCGTCGCACTTGAAAAGGGCGCGTCCATTTGAATATGTTTTATATTTCACGTATATTTCACACAATGCTATACTTCATTCAATTCGTTCAATGTATGAAAAATAATAAAAAAATAGTGCCTGTTTTCATGCCTCTTCTGTTGTTTTTCGGTACAACAAAGTATTGGTAAAATATTTTCGCGCTATTTTATAAGGCTTTTATACATCAGAATATATGTATTTTATACACACAATAGAATTTAATTAATCATAATAAAAAAAAAAAAAGATACTTAAAATGCGTGCTGGAGTATTGAATACTGTCTGCGTCTCTATTGTGTGTTACTATGAATTATGTGAAATTGCTGTATACATTTCTCTTCTTTATTAGTACGAGTTGCATTATATTAATTAACTATATTAACGAACAACAAGCTTGGTTTCAGTTTAATTCATACTATACTATTTTACTCAAAATTCATGCGTAAATTTGCCTTGTGTATTGGAACTAAATAAGTGTGCACAATTGAAAGAATAAATAGGATCGTGTTCTATGCGTATGAGCAAACGTCAAAATAATTAAGCTAAGCAATTATCTAATTATGCCAGCGTTAATAAATAATTAGTGGCAACGAATAATATAGAGAAATTGGTGAGACAATTTATGGAGTAGATAATTTTAGAACTCGCACGTGAGTTAATACGTTCTCATTAACGTCCAGCGCAAGCTGGTCACGCTCGTATTTGACTGATTAACAGTCGTCGACGTCGCAGCCATTGGCAATAATCGTGATTAGTCGCACGATTCATTTCCATATAGACGACAATGCATATGCACGAACTTCGTTCCAATGCCAGATAGAAGCATTCGAAATTGTAGGAATTTAGACTCTTTAAGAATTATTATTTTAAAATAGCTAAGAATTATTGTAGGCACTGTTTAGTTCCGAAAACAATTCGGCGTCATGTTGCGACACGAGAACGCTATTTGGTTTTTTGGAAACGACATGACGCGTTATGTTGCTGTGCCAGAGAAGCAGAAAAATGCAAAGAATCGTGATAAAATATATGCGACTATAACAAAGGGCAAAGTGCGTCTTAACGACGAGTATGTGGCGATAGTCAGTCGACGATTATTCGGCCCGAGACGAGAGATTGCGTAGAGACGACGTGCAAGATTAGGCGCGAGATCAAGTACCTACAAGAATGTACCAACATTGTAACACTTTGTCTTATTAATCTCACTTTTACAAAAAAAACAAATACTTAATGACAAATGCAAATGGCGATTATGTAAGTTCTCAAAATCAAATAAAATCTCCGCTGTAGAACATTGAGAATAATCTTTTTTCAACAAAGGAAACTCAATACAATCTACAAAATCGTGTATTGCTGATGCGGATCTGATTCAATTAAACCACTCAATGATAAAATTGTGTGTTACAGGCCATTTCAATTACCTTTATAAATAATACTTAATTATCAATATTTGACAATTGTTACAAGAAATATTTCAGGTTTTCACACATTTTACTTGCGTTTATTTATGTACAGTTAACCATCTCTAATTGAAAATGTTGTAACTTAACACCACTTGTTGCAGAGAATCACAGATATATTTTCTCTCGCTAATAAAATAAATCGTATCACGTTATTGTACAAGTAACTTGTTACCCGTCTCTTTTCTTCGCGCAAATCTTTATTATTAATACCATAAATTGTAAGAGATTATTAATGTCCAAACTTAGTTTCATTTATGTTGTTTAGTATAGTAGCTAAAAGTTTCGAATTATGTTAATCTTTCTCTTCTTCTCTTTTAAAAACAATATACACGTGATATCTATTATATTTTTAATAAAATATTTCAACAATATCGTGTTGTGACATGTGTGTGTACTGTTGTACTTTCACATATTATTGTTGTACTTCTATACTATTTCAATATGCAGAATATTTATGTCGTTAAAGTTTGGAACGTCGAGCGAAAAATACATATATAGTAATGTGAAAAAACCACACATTTTTTATCACATTATTTTACATAATATAACAGATCCTTCTCCCAAAAAGTGATGGTTTTATTACATGTCAATAAATATTTAGAACAGAACACTTTTGATTTGTTACAAAAGAAGGCCCAGAATGTCAAAATATATTTTTTCGACAAATGTTTTAAACTTCATTAAAACAAATTTTGTTAAATAAATACAGTAGAAATATGTCACAAGCAGTTAAATAAAAAAAAAAAACACTAGTAAAGTAAATTTGAAACGAATTTAATATACAGAGTAATGTGTGCATTTTGTGTGATATATATCAGATGAAAAGTGTAACGTGGAAACACTTGTCGTTCAGCAAAATTGCAGACCGACTTTTCATGAAACGATACTGCCAGAATCCGTTAATTTTGGTCTGCGAAATTTTACGAGATTCCAACTCAAACAAACTTTGACACAGGACTACCATTTCGCGCTCAGTCACGACGCTATATTACTCGCGTAGCCGAAAGTAATAACGCCACACCCGAAATTTTGCTGTTTCAACGCAAGCGACGCACCGCAAAGGCCGCAAGAGATCGCGTCAACCTGTCCTCAACCGTTAAACATACCTATATTGGTTTCTCTGAATTACTATCATTTATCTTTTACTACCAGTAGCATTAATATGAAATATAATTAATGTTTAGATGCACAGTATAATTTATATAATACGATTTCAGCACGTTTGAGTGCTGTGTGCCTTATTAATATCTTAATGCCTTATTAATATCTTGATGTTTTTTACATCAAAGAGACGTTATGTATAGTATACTTGTACAAATTATACATCATACATACATCTGTTATTTCGCTACGATAGAATTTCATCCTATACTTTTCATTTTGATATGAAAAAATCGGCAAATGTGTTATTTACCAATTTACTGACATTTGTTTTTCCGCTATTGACAATTACTTATCATTATGAGCGCTTACGTTGCATCGCATCGTCATCATTTCACGCTTATATTTCGCATTACGTTTATGTGGCGACATATCAAATTGCGCGAAAATTAGACACAAGTCTTTCACAAAGAGCAATTTATAATGAATACACGGATCGGTCTTCGCCACCATTGTTCTTACACCATCGGTTACAATACGTCACTGCGCAAAATCGTATAGTGGAACGCGAACCTGCGTCGGGCGTGGCACCGGAACTTGTAATGATAACAGGGGTGCGTTAATGCGGGTCCCTACAGTATGTGATAAAAATGCCGAGGCCGCCCTTCCGATCTTCTTCTCTCTGCTATATCTTTGTTCTGCTATCTTTCGCTACTTTAACCAAATAGAATGCTAGAACAAAAGATATGAGAAACTGGATAACTTGTGCAAGTTAGTTTATATTGATATACTTTCTCGGTTATGTTATTTAAAAGTAATAAAGTTTTCTGTTTTGTTACAAAATAATTTGAAAATACGCGTGTGTAAACTAATATGTAAACAAAATATTTATTAGTTCAAATTTCACATATTTAAATCTTCTACGATTTCTGTCACTTACAATACTTGTATTAGATAAAACAAATTGTATCTTTATTCTTAAACAAATCGTTTATTGCGAGTGTTCCCCTGTCCATTAAATGCTCGGTTTTTAACTCCTATAACAAAGCCGATAATCGACTTACCGATAATTAGTTTCCAGTACGATACAGTTCAATTCGAATTTATAAAGCAGTAATTAAAAGTAACGGCAACGAAATTATAAAGCACTCTCCAAATATTTTGTACAGCTGATTTCTGCGAACAAGAGTTAGAAACTTCGCTCTTTAATTATAACTCTTAATTGTAGAACTTTCTATCACGTTTCCGCTTCTTGGATAATCTAAACTTCCTGAACAACGATCAAATTGCCCATCTGAGAAGACATTACTCAAAAATTACAAGTGTGTACGTGTAAAAAATTTAATAAAATATTAAATTCTTTTACATCATACAACACACACGCAATATTATATTTTAATATAATCTTTCTTTCTTTAATAAATTATCCAAATTTGTTTCAGAAAAACAAAGAGAAAGAAAGAAACAGATAGATAAATAGATAGATAGATAAAGAGAGAAAGAGAGAGAAGAAAGAAAAACTGAGAAAAAAGTATTCCTAAATATTAAAAACATGTATCACACAAATTTGTGTCGTTAGAATACTTCATATTTGCATAATCCGTATTTTTGAGAGTATTTTTATAAAATATTTATGCAAAAAAACTTTTTTTTTAGGGTCCGATCTTTGTCCTTTGTGAAGGGCGAATCTAATAACTTCCACTAGATTAACCATATTTCACAAGTCAACCATCTTGGTCTTCTGCTTGCTAAAATATCAGGATTGTGAAAGCGAAAAAGGAAAGACAAAGGGCTTCGAGGGTGTGCTTTTACCCCAACAGTTCGCCCAAGCGCATCGATTCGAACGGAATAGCTATCTTTTTTCCTTTCTTTGTAGACCTTTTCATTAAATTTTCTACTAAAAAAGCCACATCATTTTCATATATTTTTATTTTAAACATTTTTTGTGTATAGTAATTTTTATACATTTTAAGTTTATCATATTCTTTTTAAGTATATCACTTCCCGTTAAATCGGTATGTAAAACACACTATAATATTAGTCTAATAAAAAATTAAGCAATAATATACATATCCTGATGACATAATCTTCATAAACTAAGTTAAAAAGAAAAGCAAGATTAAAAAAGTAAAACCTTTTCCAAACTCATGAAAAACAGTTTTGCACAAAATTATCTGTATTTCTCCAAAGTCTCCAGAACTTTACATTACTAGTTCTAAACTTTATCATGACTGCAACTTTAACCATTTTATTAAAAGATCTTTTTATCAAGTTAATAGAGTCTCAAAACTCGTTGATGAAAACCTGATATTAACATATTTAATTTTACGTTTACTTTAAGAATAGCAATGTATAGTAACCATTTTTTTAACTAGTAAAGTCTCTGAGAAATAATTCATATTTCGAAATTATGTACAAAACAAAAAGCAAAGCAAGATCTACTTGGATTCTTTTTTTCTTTTTATAAAAATATGCTATAAAATTACAGAAAACAACAAAAATGTTTTAAAAACTTCTTAAAGTTTAATATTCATTATGTTCAAGAATAAAATGTGTGTGTGTATGTGTGTAATTACAACTCTTATGCCATATATATTCATTCATATAGCAAAGTGTTAAGATACTGAAATGTCTGATCCGAGTTTTCCATAACAAGTTAAGCTTTGACATCTGATGATTTATAGCAACAACAAGTAATTTTTCATCCAAGTTGCATTGCACCTTGTGCCCCGTGTAATACATCATATTTTGTCATCGTTTGTTGTCGTTCGGAAATTTGTAAGGTAGACAAAGTTAACTTGGAAATGTTCATAAAATCTGCAATATGTGAACATTAAAATAAGAAGAACATGTGTGTAAATTTCTTTTATTTAACATAACTTATCTCAGCAAAATATTACTTCTGTTTAGAACGCCTTTCTTGTCATAAAACTAAAATTTTGCTTACAATATTTTACAACATTTTATTTTGAATAATGCAGACTAGTTATACTAGTGATAGTTCGTTAGCTTTGCTATACTCCGTAATATCGGCCACGTTATGAGCGCATTGAAAGCTCGGCGTGTACAAAATGTCTCATAAGACTCGGTTTTTAATATCACATTATCTCCGTAGCGAACGTTCGATAAGCACTCGACGAAGAAAGAGTTTGTTCCAACTTGGATAAGGAAGATAATTTTCACCATTCTAAAACCCGATATTTAATGAGCGTTCAGTAATACAGCAGTTAATATCGATAATACAATCGATAAATAAAGTCAAAAGTTTCGTTAAGGTTTGCAGACTATAATAAATGCTGATAAAATGTATGTATTTATATATACATATATATAATACATACACAAACACAAACACACACACACACACACATCAGAACAAGAAAATATTTCAAATTTAATACTGCAGATATATCTAAAACTACATTATATTGTTCAAAACATTTGTTTTTAATTCTTAAATATTCTATTTTTAATTTTAATAAGTTGTTTTTGTATTTATTTCTCGTTGTCAACGTTATATAAGTTTTATCGTGTAACAACATCTGATGCAGTTAACGAGCCAAGTTATTGCAGATTTATCAATTCGATTTCAGCCTTTTTCATCAAAGTGGCGTCGTAAAAATGGACGTTCGTTTACTCGAATTGATTGCAACGCCTGATTGATATATCGAATGTTTCGACAACCAGTAGCCATAGGATTGGAACCATCAAAATAGAATGCAGCTAAAATTCTATGAAATTTAATTTCATGATATATACAAAAAAATGTAATTAAAATGTAATTGTTTTGTATTTCAAATATAT
>QVNV01025990.1:0-18236 GCA_014825455.1 Pseudomyrmex pallidus | reverse complement strand
TCTCTCTCTCGATGGAGAACACGAAGAAAAAGTAATCACGAAATGTAATTGTTCGCGCGCGCGACGGGTGCACACGCGGGGCAAAAAGTGAGAGCAAGAGATGAGACTCGGGCGCGGGAGATTTTGTCAGCGCGTCATTTGTGAATAAAATGAAACGCAAGGTATAAAGTAAGAGAAATTTGATTGCTTGCTGTGAAAATAATCTACAAACGTTGTTTTTTATTCTGCCGTCCTTAGAGTCGAAATGTCTTATCTCGCAATTTTGCATTTTTCCAGATATATTGAAATATTTCCATCACCACCTGTGGGTTCTTGGTTCCTCTGTTTCTGTGATTGTTTTCACCGAGCTGTTTGTTGTAACGAAATATTGGAAGTTCTACACATGTTTTATCTTCTAAATGAAGCTAGAAAGTTCTAAAGGCTTTATAATAGACGTCTAAGGGCCGGTTGTTCCATCTTCAGATAAAGTGTATCGGACAGTTTATCTAATAATTAAAACTCTGATTTGCGTTGTTCTACGTGTACACAGCCTTGCAGTTGCTAAAATAATCTCTTCCAGAAACGTATTTTAGCAACTGCAAAGCTGCGTTTGACACGTAGAACAACGCAAATCAGAGTTTTAATTATTAGATAAACTGTCCGATATATTTTATCTGAAGGTGGAACCCCAACCGGCCCTAAAAAGTGTCTAATTTATTTGTTCTACTGATGGCACAAACGAAAGAATGAAACCTCAGTTTTTTCGATTCTTCCGATATGCCAGATAGGATATTTTAGCTGAGGAGGGCGGTATTGTCGTTGAAGGAAATGTGAGATTGTAATATACGTGTTTGTAAAAGAAACGTGAGTGATATGTTTGTTATTCCTTGATACGTTTGTATATACATATGTATAAAAACTGACAAGTTCTGACATGGCAGAACAAACGGAATAACAAATAACAGTATCAACCGTGTACTTGTAAAGTTTTTCTCGTGCGACTCAACACTCAAATAAAACCAGCCGAAATGAAAGCGAATATATACCTGCATGTTATCGCGTGTAATAAAGCTTGAAAATTATGGCTGTAACGATTATCATCGCGTTGGCGCAACCCACTCGCCAGAAGAAAAGCGCGGATGTGTGTAACTAATTGTAAGAAGACGAAAACGCTATCAACGTTATCGTCTTCTTCGAGTTTCGGAAGAGGGGCGGTGGTGTAAGAGGAGCAAGAATATGTCAAAAACCGAAGGTTTTTCACGAAAATTGATAAATCACGTACCTAGTTTTCTTTCGCATGAGATTTTTGACGTAACATATGATGAAGAAAAAGACAGTCGACGAGTGTATCGATCGGAATTCTCATTTAATTAATTAATGTTGACAGTCGGTCGCTCGGCGCTTTTTTCCCAGAAAAGTTGCCGAGCGGTGAAAACCATTTGTTTTCTTGAAAAAATATCGCGGGAACTCCACGGTCACGTTAAAAAATTTAATTCTCTATGTTCTGCGAGAATAAAAAAAAAAAACAATATGCGCCATGTATCAAATAAAGAGAAAAAAATTTTATAAATTCCAACATAAATTGCAATTGTAACTTAACCAACGGAAAAAAAATTTACGGTCTATTTCGTGAAAAAAGTTATATACATACGAAATAGTACGGCTCCATGTAGATCTCGTAGAGATCGCTTCTGGCTCCAGGTAGACCCGGCAGGCTTCTGATGAACAGCGTCCTATCGTTCATCGAAACTGCCATTCTGTCGTAGGGCCCGGCGGACGCAGCCGCGATCATACCGATCACTATCGACAATTGCTGCCACATCTTGCAAGTGCGAGAGAGCTCGTACGCGCTGAAGATACAGGAGCGATTCGGTTCTCTCGCTCAGGTGCCCCGTCCTCTAAGTCGATCAGAGGACACAGCGAGTCTGTCGGCAGAGCCTGACGGCGTCTTCGAACACAGCTTGGCTCTTCCTCCTCTCTTCTCCCTGTTTTCTCTTCTTCTTCTTCTTCTTCTTCGCTTCCTCCTCCTCCCCCTGTGCTTGTACTATCTATTTCTTCTCAACTCGATCGCAACGATACCTGACAGTCCGAGATTCATCCACTTCTCGCGATAACGATCTTGCGTCGTACCGATGATCTTCTCGCGGGGAGCCTTCGGAGACCGACTGCTCTCTCTCTCTTTCTCTATCTTTCCGCGAACAGAAGAAGATGACGAAGAAAAAGAAACCACCGCGCTTTTGATTTCCCCCGTGTGTGGCGTGTATTTACGCGTTACGTCATCAAACGAATCGCGACGAGAGGCAGGTTGGTTCTTCGATACCACAGGCGCCTCTGTACCTCCTCTACGGGAGCCGTCGGGACACCAGGGGGTCTGTCTGTCTCTTTCTCCCTCTCGATCGTGAACGAACGATACCGATTTAAAGATGCGATCGTGACTGACCACGCGGCTACAACCGCTGCGTCCAATCTTGATCGCAACAACTTTGCGTCGCCCGGTTCGTTTCCCTTTTCCTGAGACGTCGCGCTGTCGCGCTCGATACACATCGATGCGATGTGTGTGCACCTTCGCGTTTATGCACGTGGTCTCAGCCGCGAGGTACAACTCGCCGAGGTGAAAGTGAGATATGTGCGGCCGCGCGATCACGGCTGTGTTTGCCAGCTGGATGGACGGATCGCGCACAGATACCGCGTTGATACCGCGGGCTAATCTGACCCGTCACTTGGTTTGAAAAGCCGCGCGAAATCAGGGCGCGCGCAATTTTCGCGATCCCTCAACCGGAACGCGACGCGACACGGCGCACGGTTGTTGTTGCGCGACGACTTCGTTTGCGCAAATTGATCTCAAACGACACGAACGATTTTTTTTACGAATACCAATTTATGATAATTGTTTGTTCTGCAATATCGGGGCAACGGCTTTTTCATTAAATTTTGCCGGTTTGCATGTAATTGGCCGCGAGCGTCTCGCGCTTATGAATATTTTCAATAATATTTTATGCGCGGTATGCGCGAGGTTTTTTTTTCCGCGTACAAGCACAATCGTCCGCGCGTAATTTGCATATTACAAGTCCAATGGGAAATTAAACGCAACCACGCAGAACCGTAGTAAACGCGATTACATGCGTTCCGATAAAAATTTCCTCGTCTGTGGAAAACAGCGACAATGACGAGCGACAGACAGACAGAGCGGGAGATAAAAGAATATGAGACAGAGACTGTGCATATACGCATCTCGCGAGAGAGGTGCATCCTTTCCGAGTTGTGGGTCAAGCACGGCCGGATGGAAGTGGTTGACCACTTCAAGGTGGTCGCGCATGTTTGCCCGCGCCACTCGCGAAAGCACAGAACCGAGAACATTTCGATTTCTGACGAGTCGTCGACAAGACGATTTGAGGAACGATCTTGGCATTTGTCGTTGAAACACGGCGCTGAGTATTAAAAGAAAAACGTTTATTAATTCGGTAGATGACGGCGCGTTGAATACTGAAGTATACAGTGTGCGCGCGTAATGTCGATGGAATTTCAATTCCAAGCTGAAATTCCGCCGAGAAGAAAACACGACGTCTCTGAGAAGTGTCGTAAAATTTTCAATAAAATTGGAATGGCCGCGTAGCGACATTTCTTCTCTGAAGAAATGACGCGCCGAATCAAGTCCTTTGTCAAGATTTGACGCAATTTGAGTTGACGATGCAAAGTCAATTGAGTAAAAAAACAAAAAAATATATTTGGAATATAATAAAAAATATTAAATAAAAATATTATTTGAAATATATAGTTTCACGAACTCGCTCGACAATCAGTTGCGAGCGAGAATTTGCGTCTCTGCTTCTTCAGAAACTGTTTGACGTGCGTAGTCTCGTCAAATCCATCGTGTGATAAATAAATTTTGTATCCGCACGACGATACAAACTCTCTCCGCGATGAGGTAATATCAGTCTCTCTCTCTCTCTCTCTCTCTCTCTCTCTCTCTCGGCGCAACACGTAGTCGTTGACACAATCGAAGTTTACCTTCGACAATTCGACACGCGTTTGCTCCCACAGCTGACACGCAGAAATTATCTCGCGCTTTAAGCAAAAAAAAAAACAAAAAAAAAACGTCCAAGGTAAAATCCTTGCAATGCAGTAAGGAAATAATTAATACAGGATCAAGGCGGCGAACCCCGCAGAGGCGCGCGTGTGTTTCCAACTTGGTTGGTGTGTTTTCTCTTTTCTTTCTTTCTTTTTTTTTTCGCTACACCTGTAGTCGAGTCTCTACGCCATTGCGGTCTCACTAAGCGCACTACAGGAGTGCGTTAATGAAAAGAGTCGCGCGGCATAAAAGCCGCTTCGTATATACGCGCTCGACGGGGCGTTCTTGCGCAAGAGGACCTTGTCAATCATCGTATATTCGTCAATAATTACATTTAATTTATTCTTTGACAATCGAGCTGTCAGTCTGATTTTATTCTGCACACATGTATTTTTTTTTTGTTTTTTTTTATTACATAATTTTATATCGTGCAAAAAATACCGACAATTGTACGTGCTCGATGTTCGCCGCGGCAAAGCTGCTGGAAAATGAAATAATCTGCGCAAAGTGTTATGTACCGCGTAGAGATTCGATCGAACATCGCGCTACGGCTATAAACCGATGCACACAAGGCCTGTAGAACCTTGATGCTATAACAACACATACAACACCGACGGTTGGCGATGGTTAACGGGAGAGGGGAGATAAGACACAAGGTGTGTAACACGTAGATATGCATAAGCAATCTGCCTGATCGTCCAAGGAAGGCGAATGCTATAAGCTCTGCTTTCCACGGAGTTTCAGTTTTCTCCGACCGGCCTCCCACCGTTGACGTGTCGTTCGCAAAAAGGCGTCTCTCGACGACAGTTCTTTCTCCTTCCCCACCCAAAAATCTCGAGAGAAGAGATATTTCCCCTCGAGGTTACCACCGACCGACCGAACTCTCGTCGTGACGCAACAGCGTGTATCTCAAAAAAAAAAAGCGACTCGAAGTTACGCAATCGCAGCGACAAACGGGGAAAAAGAGTCGCGATCTTTCGGCATATCGTTTATTTCTCTCGCGTATTTCTTTGCGCGCGGGACCGATTCCGTCGGAACTTTTCCTTGTTGTAAGAGAGTCGAGACCCGACTCCTTCGAATCGCACGATCCACGTGAGTGTGCGTCGACAGTGTGCGTCACACGGAGTGAAGGCAATAACACATCGGAGAAGGAAATAATAAAAAAAAAAAATCCAGTGTCGCACTCGCAGTTGTCTACGATAGACGATCGTCTCTAGAGCTAAACCTTCAGTAAAGAATCATCGGTAAAAAGGTAGCAATCAGTATATTACTATTATTATTTTCTCTAATTGTAAGGGCGCTATATATAAATACTTAACTCTACGTCCATGAGTATTTGTCAGAAATTAAGGTATACGTGCGGATACATCGCAAATTACGAACGGAATTTAAAAAACCTGGATAATTAATTGCGTTCAAAAATATTTATATTAATTAGGGCAACAACAATTTATCCTTTCGAGATAATTCGAAGTCACTGCAATCCCACCTAGTGATTTTTATATTTACCTTAAATGTAAAATTCAATCATTTACCTTAAGTGTAAAAAATCATTACGTGGGAATTTGCAGTAACTTCTAATTGTCTAAAAAAAAAATAAATAAATTGTAAACGAAGAAATAAGGCTCTTGAAATATAAAACTAACATCAAATCGGTCAATGAGAGCCAAAGCTGGGTGTTCGTGCGAATTGTATAAATAAATATAATATATTTATAATTTTTTCAGTGTCAAATTTTACACATGAATTCACTGAATTGAAATTTGATTTAACGTTAGTTTTAGATAAATTGTAGTTGCGCCTGAATCGGAAATTATATTTGTGATCTAACACATATAAGGAAAACAGTATGATAACTTGTGATACATATTTCTTAGAAAACGTGATTCAATTACATCCATGTTTGTTATGAATATTTGATTTACGAGGATAAGTTGCGCACATCCAAGTGAAACTCGAAACGCATGCGCAAACGCGCGACGATTATCTGGAGCGACTTTATTTATTATGTAAAAAAAAAAGAAACGCTTATTGTTAAGAAAACGATGAGTCACGCTGCACCTACGTATAGGATTATTCCGATGATAAGAGAGAGAACACTTTCGAAACTAATTGGACATTATCCTATAAAGTGAATTTGTTTTTTTTTTTAAGTGTTAAAACAATGCGTTCACGATTTTACAATCTGCGATGTAAACCTTTTTACTTTTCCCAAAACCTCGAGACGTCTACGATAATCTTCCGAGCGAGCTTGAAAACAACTCTTTCCGTTTCTTTAATGAATTAATTCTTTTTGCGAACCTGTCTATAACATACGCGTCGCGAGCGATCAGGCGGCTGTGCATTAACCGTTCTCGTCGTTCGGTTGTTGTACAAGTTGCGTATCTTTTTAATTTTGTTTTTACGACGTAATCGGAAACAACAATTACACAGTCCCGATTGTGCAAAACGTTACTGCGTAGCTGGACTGCCAATCAGAACTTCACAAATGCAATATCCGGTTTTCTTTATAAAGAGGATCCAGGCACACAAAGGAGACATCAATCCGAAGCATAATTATCCCCACCTTGCCCCGGGATGTGCATAAACGTCCATAAATCTCATTCGATTTAAATTCGAAATGTGTCTCAATTGCTCGAATTGTTTTTTGTTTATCGACACGTTGCTGTTGAAACTTACTTTTTCGAAATTAAATTGAATTTAAAATTGACTATAAGTGTGTGTGTGTGTGTACGCGTGTACAATAATTTTAAGTAAAAAATAAAATTTCAAAAAAAAAAATAGATCAGCTAGAGAATTTAGTTGTCAGCTTTCATCTGTATTTATGTAATTAATTACGATGTCGCAAAAAAAGATCGCGGAGACGCGGTTGCGAGAACACTTTCGTCAAAACAAAAATAGAAGAAGGTCAAAGACGACTCATGTACTTCTCTTCGATAAAAACCTTTGCGAATCGTGTATGTAATTCCATTTCACAACACATGCAATAATTACG
The DNA here is from genome assembly GCA_014825455.1 of Pseudomyrmex pallidus. Classification (NCBI taxonomy): domain Eukaryota; kingdom Metazoa; phylum Arthropoda; class Insecta; order Hymenoptera; family Formicidae; genus Pseudomyrmex; species Pseudomyrmex pallidus. The sequence goes on along the minus strand of QVNV01025990.1, from coordinate 11,193 downwards.
CGATAACAAACATCAGTTTGTACTATCAACACACATGTGTGCGTTCTGAATTCGCCTCACACACGCCTCCTTCATCTCACGTGTGTGATAACGTAAATCAGATCGAGGAAACACGTAGGCATTTTTTTAGTTTCTTTTTTTTTTCGAGGAGCAAAGCTACCACGAAGTTGATAGCCGATCGATTCCAATATTTATGTATGTATTGTGTGCACACATGTGAATAATACATCGTGTTACTCATGTAGCGTTGTCACGCGGCGCGATAAACGAAGCAATGAATTTCTTCGCAAAAGAAAAAGCGAGCGGTAATAAACCACAAGGAACTTCGCGAAATTGCCGCTCGCGATCGCGCGAAACATTCGCGCGCTCCGCATAAAAAAAACCATTTTTCTCTCCTTGCATTTTTTTTCTTTTCGACTCCTCCGCGCAAGTTTCAAAGCTCGGGAAACGAAACTCGGCGTGGCGCTGCAATAAACAAAAAAATTTCTCGTTTGGAAAACGAGCAATTTTTGCAAACAAATTCACGTGTACGTTCGTCAGTGACATACTTACTGCAAGTGATTACTTTGAACGGAACGGAAAGCACCGTTGGTGAATATCTAACATCCTTCGGTATATTATCCTATTAATCTCTAACTGGCACGTATGTTGCACGGTGTAGCGCGCGTTTGTTGGCTTCCTTGTAACAGTTAGCTCCAATTAGAAGTGAGCCGCCCAGATCAATAAACACATATTCAAATCTACGTCGCGAAATCGCGCGATCAAAAGCAGGTGCGTGTGTGTGTGCGCGCGCGCGCGCACGCGCGTTTTACGATTATTAGCTAAGCCCGACGATATTAGGAATTTTGCACGCTCTAATAAAAAAAAAAGTATTTAAATAAACTTTTGTCTCGTCTTCATGTACTACATTGCAACAAAATTTTACAACAAAAAATACAAGAAGTATTACTGTCATACATTTCAACTACGCATAAAATTGAAATCGACGTGTTATCTATACTTTGACAGCGTTAAGATAAGATAAATATACGCTAGAACAAATGTTTGTTAAATAGTTTTTGAGATGTAACACGTGCATTGTTACGTAGTTTTCTAAATTACATCGAGTAATAGTACATTTTATAAATTATTAAGTCGCATTCGCGTATAAAATCGTGCGAAGAGAGAGAGAGAGAGAGAAAGAGAGAGAGAGAGAGAGAGAGAAAGAGAGACAACGCGGAACCCGACAGAAGGCCCTATAGAATCTTCCGACAATCATCTTGGACAATCATCCGGTCACCGGTGCCGGTCGTTTACGAGATACTTGTTCGTGGTTAGGTGATTTGCTCGCGCGTCGCGGGTAGGAGGTGAGCACGAGGGTACCGTACTGATATAAGCAGAACATGGGCCCAGCATCCGCAGTCAGTCAGTCAGTCATTCAGTCATTCACACAGTGCCCGAATAACATTGTGCCCGCCCGAACCGGTAGGTTCCTTTCACTTTTCGCGCATGCACACACACACACACACGCGCTTTTCCGTCATCGATCAGTTGCGCCGATTGCATTTAATCGCGCCACAAAGATCTGCGACGGAAAATCTATTGCGCAACTCGAATTTATCACGCGAACTATCGTATCGTCACACGTAAGAACTTTTTATTCAAGTCGTAGTTTTATCTTTTGTTTCGTTTCGAGTTTTGTGCTCTCCGGTAACTACAGAATACTCGCGAAGTTTTTACATCTATTTCGCACTCAAATAAAAAAAATTGGTTACCAAAAGCTCGACGTATTTGTCTGAGAATTGACTTGCAAAATCGATTTTTTTTTTTTTTTTACTAATAACAGCGCGTCAAAAATATGCAAAACTCGAAAGTTGCAACTCGGAACGCGATATATCGCGGACGGAGAAACAATTGAACGCGCGGCGTATTAATCCGCAACGTCGATATACATCACATGCACGCGATGTTAGATGCGCTTTATTGTGCATTCAGTAATTATACGTGTGGTCAATTGTTCGCGTTTTATTTGGAGCTTTGACGATCGAAATAACGACAATCGATTCGAGATTGCGCGACCAATCAGACAACTATTCCCGCGCGTTCTGATTAATCCAACCACGTCTACAATAAATTAAAAATCGAACGTACATATACATGTATCGTGACGTGTGCGTAATGCTTGTCTTTTATCGCGATAAAAATGGAAATATCATGTGTGTTTTCTATTCGCGTCATCCGCTCGCTTACCGCGCGCTTGCACGCTAAAAATCGCACGAATATACCTACCTTATGTACGGAATATAACTCTGATCGATGAACCTGCGCAGGTGTTGTAGATGAACACCTCTCGTTGCGGATCGATATTTCCCGGAAAAATTCTTGTACACATATTTGTCAGGCTCGCGGTGTTTCATCATTTCTTCTTTTTATTCAATCTCAAAATATTGCAAATGTCAGGACTTATTTTGTAATAATCTTCTGACACGCAACAATATATAAACACAATATATATAAACTAATACATAGTTTATAAATTAAATATAATTTTGTATCTATACAAGGAGAAAAAGATTTGTTAGAATAACAAAAAGATCTAGAACTATTGAATTTTTCGTTTTTCCAACAAAAAAAAAACGTTTTGTTGATTAAACAAAAACTTCAGAAGAAAATTCCACAATTTTTTCTTGGTCATATAATAGCAAAACTTTGTTTCCTTACATGTGATGTATAAAAAATAGTACGTATAGGTACTATAAAAAAATATTCTTTTAAAATACGACGATAATCACGAAATTTTGACGTGACTTTCTTTTTTTTCTTCTCTCTTTCCAACAACTCGGAGACAATTGAAATAAAATGTGTACACGTGTACACTTATCGCATATATGCCGGTAAAATAGGACAATAGATAACGCGATGTTTCCATCACTGGTCGATCTTATAATACACATATCAATCATGTAAAGTGGCAACTTCACCTTCACCTGGTCGTCGAACTCGGTTTATCTTTCAGGCGAATTATATAAGGCGATTCGCTCGCCTGCATTTGACAGCCGCGCGCCTCGAAAAGCACGTCGCACGACAAATATATCGATCCGGTGCCTTACGCCGAAGGTTATCGCAATTGACATTAACAAAAAGTCGTGAACGTTAAACAAAACTTGGCCGCTCGTTTCGACACCAATGATTTCGTCTAAAATACACACAAGAATGAGTCTGAATTCGATTCAGACGTGGTCGATTTTATATAACGAATAAAGGCAATTTCTCGAGAAAATTACAACTTCGATCACGCAATTAGAATTGCTCAATTATATCGCAAAAAAAGTTTGTAATATTGTTTCTGACATTTTCTAGTCAATCTTTTTTTCTGAAAGAAAAAAAAATCGAAATGACAGAAAAGTCACGCAATGGCACATACGAAAAAACTTTTTTACTTGATTGTCAGTTTTCATTGTTGTTCGCAGCCTACGTACGCACGATGAGTCGAGTGGTTGCATTACTGCTGGTAGCAGTTGTATCTGCGGTTACAGCCGAGGTATGTAAACTATGATTTTCACCCAAGCTTTTAAGATCACGTGTCAATTGAATATCTTTCAAAAAAAAAAAACAATGCGAAAGCTTCGCCGTTACTGATTCGTCGAATCAACTCGATACAGGAGTTGGTAGCGGTTGTTCGTCTGACGCCGCACGATGTTAACGCGAAGAACGTCACGGGTATCTTGAAGATCGTCCAATCCGTCGCGAATGGACCCGTCAGCATCACCGGCACGATTCACGGACTATCGGAAGGACTCCACGGCCTTCACGTGCACGAGAAGGGAGATTTGAGCGAAGGTTGCGTGTCAGCGGGGGCGCATTTCAATCCTGAGAACGTGAGCATCCTCACTGCGTAGTTAACAACCGAGATCTCAATTGCGCCAATTAATAATTTTTTCTTCGTGACGTAACAACTTTTTTTTTTTTTTTAATGTACAAATTGAATATCTTCGCGACGCTTTATTCCGTCGTTACATCGATTGGAGTTAATGAGATTTGCACGCACTTTTTGCGATATATCGATCAGGTCACGCACGGCGCACCGGAAGACACCGTCAGACACGTCGGCGACTTGGGAAATATTCAGGCCAATTCCGACGGAGAGGCGACGGTAAACATAACCGACAAAGTTATCTCGCTAAGCGGAAAGAACAATATTCTGGGACGATCGTTCGTTGTTCATTCCGGCGAGGATGATCTTGGCAAAGGCAACCACACTCTCTCATCGACAACCGGAAATTCTGGGGATCGTTGGGCCTGCGGTGTCGTTGGCATCCAGTAGGTTATTCTTTTTTTTTCTTTCCTGCGAGTGTTTTACTCCGTTTCTGTCTCTTTCTGTCTGTCTTATGTTTTTACATACACAAAAAAAAAAAGAAATTCTGTCGTAAAATTCCTCACATTCATTGTAGGATGTAATATTTTTTGTGTCACAAAATTTCTGTCACATTCGTAACGCAACAATTGATATTTCCAAATGCAATCGCAAGATTGACTTCGTGCGTGTTTCAATGTGCTTGCTGTTTCTCTGTCAATATCTGTTTGCAATCCGTACGTTAAATATTGTGTAAATGTAACATGTCTGTATAACTTGCCAAAGTTCTTCGCGTCTTCGTACGAGAAAATTAAAAAAAAAAATGAGAACTTGGATAGCCACGCTTTGTTTTGCACATTTTACAGGAAAATCTGATGAGGTACTTCGAAGGGAAGAGAAATGGCAGCGAGACCATGTCAGTGAGAGAAAAACAAAAAAGGATATACTCACACCACACTTTGTAGATCTGATTAGAAATACACCTCTTCGATATTGTTAATAATGTTGTGCTCTCTCTATAAAAAAAAAAAAAAAAAACAAATCTCTTCCATCAAATATCTATTATATGTTTTCATAAGACATTATTATTATTATATGGTAATTATGTATGTGTCTGATGTGATTTGTAAGATGGATTTGTGTTGTTTGTAATAAACAGCTGCGGACAGTAGAAGTAGTAAAGAAAATGTCCACACACATATATATACACACACGCACACAAACACACGTATGAACCCCAATGTAATTTTCCTTCTGACTGTTTTTCCCAGCGTGTCTATAACTTTCATATACGCGCAACCTCGATCGTATTTGATAACGCGAGTACGTACACGTGTTGGTTTTATATATATATATATAGATTATATATACGCAGTACTATAAAAAATATAGTTAAAATAATAAAAATTATTTATATTTATTAATTTTACAATACGAACACATACGCGTACATGAAATTCGCAACTTAAAGACAAGAGTAAACTAAAAATTTTTCCTCAAATTGTATTCTCATGCCGATAAAAAAAGTAAACAATTCAGTGAAGTACGTAATGTTACATAATAATTCTTCAAAACGCGCGTAACGCGTTTGAATTCATTTTCACACGTTACAAAGAAATAAAATAAATAACAAAATCAGATTCTTATGCGACACAAAAAATCTACAATGATTTCGAAAAGAAATTGCGACATAGCGTTGTGTGTAATTAAGCGCAGCCAAGTTTTAAAGGGGACGTACGTACCTCATCGATGTATCTTTAATGTTGCTTCCAGGTCGCCGACAGATAGCTGGAATTCCGGAATGCTCGTCACTCCGAACGTGTTGACCATCGTAATATTTCTCCTTGCCGTTGCTTATCACCAAATTAAGTTCTAATTCGAGTTAGCGAGAACTCGAAATCACAATATCGCATCCAAAGAGAAGTAAATCCGCATCGGAAAAGAAAAACAAAAAGAAACAACGAGAAAAGAGACAACGAAGACTGCGATTGCGTCAATTCTTTTCTAATTTTAGCGCGATATTGTCGCGATTAAAAATAATACACAACGTCGTACCGGAACAAGTTTTTCTCGATTGGTTATAGAAGATATGCAAAGAAAATTGTTATTTATCTCTCGACGCGAATTACGCATACAGTAAGACAGAGCGGTGTAAAGTTTCCGTCACACAAATCGAAGTCGACGCAATGTAATTGCATTTACCACCGTACATACCTGTGCGAGAGTCCAACTGCTTCTCTACTCACAGGTTGACACATTTCAAAGAGAAATTGTGTTTTCTAATTATAGAACATTCTGTACTTACAATGTTTAATGTACGCTTGTGTGTGAATTGTAAAATTCGTGGCATTCGTGTCTACTTAATTACTTAATTAATTGTACTTCAACGATCGGTTAATTAATTGTACTTGATATATATATACGTAAGATACGTGCAACAGTCAATGTATAAGTGTTACTTAATTATCATAGGATATATTTATTTAGTGACAGGGTGTGATAAGTTAATAAATTTCAACTTGTTCTTAGTTTAATAAGTTTCGTTTATAAAAATGCGCACTTTTCGCAAACAAAAAATCTAGATGCAAAGACAGAGTTAAATTTCCGATTGTCTTGTCTATCTCTGTGTGTCTTGTAAGTTACTGTGAATATCATTTATACAACGAAGCAGTTCGCTAACAATAAATGAAAAAAAAAAATATTATTGATGTGAAAAATTAATATTGTTTTTTACTTTTATCTACGCAATTCAATATTTATTGTACTAATGTAAGCTTCGATCAATGTTAAATCTCTTCTCAAAGAAAATAACGCACAAACATAAAGTGTACACGATGATCGAGTTACATAGAAAGACGTTTAGCTCGTGAAAACTCTTTAAATTCTCGACGTGTTATCACTGCGCATGCAATCACGCTGCTAGCGTGAAGAAGTATATGTAAGCATGCGTGTGTGTGTGTGTGCGTGTGATAACTCTTCACTTTATTGCGTTCTCTCATTAACCTACATGCGTGTCTGTACAGTATAAAAAATTTCGCGAATTTCTTTTGCATGTAAAAAAAAAAAAAAAACAAGCTAAGCCTCTCTTTACTGGAAATTTCACTCAAAAGAAACATCACAGAGATGTCTATCGAAACATCGGAATCACGAAAACGTCACCGCGTTTGCGAGTCCACCTTTGCGACCTACTTTGCGTGTATGTACGCCGTATGAATAATTAGATAACGTGACGTTATTTACTCTGCGTGAAGCGATCGTTGAGAATGCGATGCTCGCGACACGCGGTTTGCCCGATCTTGCCCGATAAATTTTGCGACGCGGTTTGCGCTTCGTCGCAATGCAGCGTTGCAAAAACAATTTCGCTTAATGAGATAAAAAAAAAAAAAAAAAAAAAAATTGACGTTCCATGATCGAAGTGTAACATTTGGTCATTCCGGCAAGTCGGCAAACTAATATCCAGTCAGATGTTTAAATTAATATTTAAAGAAATAAGAGTAATTTAATATAAGTTGCTAACTTAAAATGAGCACGCTTGCCGAAAGCCGCCGAATAAAATATTATCAACTGATTCAAAAGCGAACACGAAGAATCAACAGGAATATCGTGTAACACAGAAATTACTCGCCCGCCCTTGCGCTAGTTAGACCACAAAAGTTGAACTCGGGGGATTCTTTCCGCGCTTAATTCTCAAGATAGCGGCGGGGGTTTTGTATACACATTGAAGACAATCGATGGCTTCTACTACGTGTAAATCGATTACTGTTCGTGAGGCGAAGAGGATAATAACCGAACCCCCGCAGAAGGGGGAAAAGAGGGAGGTTTGTGGATTTTACGCGTTCTCTTTTCTCCCTTTCCTTGAAAAGCCTGGTTTAACCCGATGGTTCGAGCCGGGTGAAACCATGGTTACTATCGGCAACCACATAACACCTTCGCCCGTGAGATCGTCGACCAATGACAGACTGGTAACGCGCGCCGACCGCGTTCTCCAGATCCTCGAGCATCGCCCTGGACGACCAATGAGGTCGTGTGCGCTCGTCCGCGTATGTGTCTTCGTGCCTCTCGGTGGCCCCGAGCCCCCGGAGGATTTCGATCGAAGCCTTTCGTCGCCTAGACTCAAACGCCAAGGGGGTACCTACCCGCCTAGATCGCTCTCTCCCATTGACCGCACGTCTGTCGCACCGAACGCAAGACGATCGATTATATACGGCGTTGTTTAAGTTTGCCAAGAGTGAAATCGGTGTGAGAGTAGTTTTGAAATAAGATCGAATTGACAATTTTATAGACAGCAAGTGAGGGGAGAGAGAGAGAGACATTATGGAGTCCTGTGGAATGAACGTTATCAAGTACATTCTTTTCGTCTTCAACGTGATCTTCGCGGTGAGTAATAACGACAGCAAACACAAGAGTTGAAAGTACTCGAGAGAATAAACACTTTTTGAAGTTGGAAGTATCTTCTCTTCATCTTCAGTGCGTACACAGTTAAATAAATATTTTCTTTTGGATTTTTTAATAGTTTTTTTGTCGCGATCTTCTCTCGAGAAATATTTTCAAGCGCCCGCACTTCTTCGACGATTCAATAGTCTTTTTTTTTTTGTTCTTCCTGAGCTGTGTAACGTACTTTTGTGCCCGGTTTTGCCTTTATTTCCGATACCTACGAATTGGAAAAATATTACGACGACGAAGAAAGACGCTCAGCCGTCGAAATCGATTATTTCAGGTATCCGGTATAGGTATTATCTCGGCGGGCGTATTTGTGTTGGCGGATATCACTGAATTCAATCACTTCGTAGAAGGAAGGATAATAGCACCGCCCATAGTGCTCATAGTTGCGGGCATTATCATCTTTGTCACAGCTTTTCTAGGATGTTACGGCGCGCTCAAGGAGCATTACAACTTACTGATCGCCGTAAGTTACAAAATTAATAAAAAAAAAAACTAATGTAAGGAAATGAACTTAAATAAAATCAAACCTGTTATTTTTATTAAGTAAAAACCTAATAGAGAAATAAATTTTAAAGAACAATAATATCTTACAGATAAAAATAGGACAATATCGTTAAAATTAATTTTACTACAGTTTTCCTAAAAAATTTAGAGAGAATATTTAAATTCACTTAATCTCTTAAAAATAATTTAGTTCGCGATCGCGCTGGTGATAATCTTCGTGGTCGAGCTCGCGGTTGGCATAGCGGCGGCGGTGTTCAAGAACGACTTCAGCATGATAATGAAGGACACTTTCAAAGAATCGCTCAAGACTTACAGCGAGACGGACAAACATGCGTGGGACAACGTGCAGAAAAAAGTCAGTATATTACTGAATCTGGAGCGCAACACGCGCTAATAGTTTCGTCGATTTCCACGAAGGTGGAAGAGATAAAATCGATAGAGCTTACGTGCCGTAAAAAAAAAATGATACATGCAGTTTCCATAGTAGTGGGTTAAGCCGCGTGTAGTTACAATCGCGTGCAAGTAAAGCAGACGAGTGAATTCATGTTCATCACGAGTGTGTGCTAATTTGATAGATGTTACCAGAACAGTCGTGTGTATGTGTAGATTATCAAATTACTTCGTTCTATTTAACATAGTTTCTCTGTCTCTCTCTCTCTCTCTCTCTTGTTTCACTTTAGAAAAATTAATTGAGTTATATATTACATGTCACTAGTTACGTTAATTAATAATTTAATTAATTAACACAAATTGGAGTATATTAATTTTACGAATTAACAATAAAGAAGAAGATCCTTCGGGCTCTTTAAACTAAGAAATAAATTGAGATTCTGTTATAACAGTCGTTTGCAGGATGTTGTGCAGAAATATGCTTATATATATATATATGTATGCATATATATATATACGTGTTTGAAAATGAAATTTCAATTTTTTTCCCTCATATAGAATGCTAGATTTGCATCACATATATATGAAGGACCCCGTATACCTCCCTAACTAATTTTAAAATATTGCGAAAAAAACTCCTCAGTCAGGAGTCGAACCTGGAATCTACGGCTTTCCGGGCCATTCGCCTTCTCTGTTAGGCTACCGAGGCACTTGGAGTTAGTCTCGCAATATTTCGTACATCTGTCGAAGAGAAGTCTGATAGTCTTAATAACGTTTTCTTCCACCAGCGTAAATTCAACGAATTAATAATAAAGAAGAAGATATATTAATGTTATTTGTTTCTGTAATAGCTGCAATGTTGCGGTGTGGACGGTCCTGGCGACTGGGTACGGTCAAATTTTCCATCCTCGTGTTGCAAGGAGGATTCGCAGATGATATGTCAGGCATCAATGGCCTATCAAGAGGGATGCTTCAACAAACTGGAAATGCGAATCCAGAAAAACGCCACGGTCTTGATTGGTGTGGGCATCGGATTAGCTTTTGTAGAGGTAACTAATCTCTCTCTCTCTTTCTCTCTCTCTATTTTTTTTATTTATTTTATAAGAGTTTTTCAATTATATATGCCATTTAGAGCAGTGAAACTTTTGAACACGCGTTTTTCTTTCTTTTTCAGATTGCCGGCATCATTCTTGCCTTTTGTCTTGCCGTAGCTGTAAAAAAACAAAATGTGGATAAATAAAACGTGGAATTTAATTTCATTTATTTTTAACACATATATATTTTATTCCACACAATTGCGTCAAGTTTAGCTCTAAAATTTGCTATCGTAGGTAAAATACGATAACACTTAAGCTCAATGGTAAGACAGTGGTGTTAACAATTTATATTTGATTGCTAACGAAAAAGATTTGAAAGATTAATATTATAAGTACTTATTTATGATATAACATATGTTTCATTTATCAAATATATGTGTTCTGTATATAACACGTACAGGTATAATAATATACATATAATATATAATAGTAATTAATAGTATGCGGTACGTCTCTAGTTTTAGTTTTGATGTATTTTGTCTTAATTTTAAACATTCTCTTTCAAACTTCATCTTTCAAAGGATTGACTTTTTATAGTGTAGATTTACATAAAAGCGTATATTATTTGGATATTATAAATATATATATGTGTGTGTATGTGTGCGCGTGGTTTATATATTCGTAAATATCGATATATAATTTTCATTGTCAATTTTATTGGCATCTGTATGCAATAATAAATCATTCACTTTACTATGTCGTGTTTACTTACTGTATGTACGTAACATTTAAATCTGAGCGAATAGTTTAACAAACTATTTGCAAAGACCAGTTTTAGAAGATGCGTTTAACCGGTTAACTGGCAATGTATCATATATGATCAAAAAAAAATCTGGCTAATTCTGCTTATGTATCATATATGATCAAATGGAATAACTTTCTTGATTTTCAAACGATTTGAATGAAACTTGGTATGTAATGGTTTTT
>QVNV01025989.1:0-17569 GCA_014825455.1 Pseudomyrmex pallidus | reverse complement strand
TACTTTCGACATGAAGCGACATTTAATCGGAAGTCGTTTTTTAGTTTTTCTTATTTTTTCATGGGTTCCGAAGTGTGTACGTGGTTTTTTTCGAGGAGGGAGCAGACAGAGGGGCGAATTTTTTTCCTGCTTACACGCTTACAACACGAACAAAAAAAACACAAAACTAGTAATATTGTTCCAAAACTTTAAATTGTCATATCTCCTAAACCAAGGCCGACCCTCGCGACATTTTCTTAGATAGTTACCCATTGTCAATATGACCTGCTCTACAACGTATTTTAAACACATCGAAATCGAAGTGTGACCTAAAATGCATATTTACCATATTTTTTGTAGAGATATAATGTGATCAAAGTTCCGAAGTTTATGTAAATAAAAAGTTATAAATTCAGCTGCAAGTGGAGCGAGCAAAATCGCAGTTAAAGATTAATATGTGTCGTGACCCACGTGTATGTCGTATAGCATTTGATTTACATAGAAAATTATATTATTGAAAATTCGAACATATACACGTACGTTCGTCGAATGCAATTTTCAGCAGTAAATTATATATATATATACACGTAATATATGATACGATAACAGATTTCCATTAGCGCGAGATAAGCTAATTAAAGGAATTATTTTCCCTGCATTGATGAGATGACGTATCTAGCGTTTTATATATATGTTTTTCTGTTATATACGTATATATGTATGTTTTCCTGTTATATACAGGGTGATAAAAACTTTAACTTTTTTTTTTTTACGTTTTTCTCAAAAATGGTCAGAGATAGAAGACATTCATTATCAAAATTGTGGGATAAGAAAACATGCTATGGTGATTTTGAGTAACTAAATATCTGTTTTGATTAATCAAAATGTTTTGGTTTTAATAAAAACAAAAAAAAAAAATCTACTTTTGAGTTACTCTGTCGATAGAGTACTCAGAATGAAAAATATGGAACAAATCTTTTTACTATTACAACAAGTGCTCAAAATGTTCGCTATGTTGTTCCAGACATGTTTCTAGTCTTCGCGGAAAGCTTGCTTGGATAGAGAGAAGAGTGAAAGAGCTAGCTTACTTTCAACGTTTTGCCACTCGAGGAAACGTGATAGAAAAAATAAATATTTTCTGCAAAATAACTGTTCAAGAGTTAGACGAATGTGTGTGTACTACGAAATCCAAGCAAGCTTTCCGAGAAGACTACAGGCATGTCTAGAGTTTTAGAAAAATAATATAAAAAGTTACTAAGTTCATTCATATATACTATTGACAGTGATTTAAAAATATCCTGTTCTATACAAAAAAAAAAAAAAAACATTTTGATTGGCAATGTGAAAAACAAATACTTAAGATTATCTAAGATCATCATAGTATATTTTCTGATGTGTTCTACAATTTTAACCTTTTGCAGACAGACTTCAAAAATGACCTCAAAATTGACGAATCAGACAGACTGGATCTGTAAGACCCACACGACTTTAAAATCGACTATCTCTTTTTTTTTTTTTTTTTTTTTTTTTTTTTTTGAAAAGTTTGAACAATTCTGCGTCGATAAAAAAAACAATCAAATTGAAAAGAATCTCTAGTAGTTTCGAAGATATAAGCGTTAAAACAAAAAATCTAATTTTTACTAGAGACGGCGATGCGCAATTTTTGAATGGGTCTGGGAGATTCATGCGTCTGCGTGCGAAGAGTTAATAATGTTTATTCCCATCTTCAACCGTTTTTTTTTGTTTTTGAGAAAAACATGTTGAACTTTTTCATCACCCTGTATGTACATACATGCTTGATGATACCACACGCTTTGCGCAGAATCATTTCCGCGCTGATGCGTTTTAATTGGCGCGAGATATTGTCGCGATCGCATCGCGCTCTGTGGCGCGAAAATAAAAAGCTCATTACACAATGCGCAAAAAATTTCTTTTATACTTATACACAATAATAAATAAAATTTGAGTGGAGTAAATATTTAGAACAAAAAAAGGAAAAAAAAAACGTAGATATGTAATCAGCATCTTATCTTACCTGTGCAGGAAATTTTTTTTTCTTTTTTTTTTTTTTTATTGCTCTTGAGAATTACTCCCGGCGATATTCCATTTGTAATGAAAATCGTAAATGAGAACAAAAGAATGTTCTGAAATAATGAAGGTTATGAGAGTAGTAGAGAGAGTTTGCGCGTAATTGTTCAAAAGTGTTTTTCTTTTCTTCGGGGATCGGCCGGCACAAGGAGGTTCGCCCAAGTTAATTCCTCATTATTTCACTACCCCTGGCGACAATTAACGAGACGCGAGCACAAAATTGCTATGAAGACCGACGATTAGTTTGAGAAGAACATTATCTCTCTTTCTCTCTCTTTCTCTCTGGAGGATCGGATTAATTTCCTAAACTTTTATACACGATTCAGCGCGAATTTGATCATCATTATAGTCTTCCAATGAAATACTCGGTGGATTTGTTAAAATGAAGTTGTAGAGAGAATATTGTGTAACAGATATTAGTGACTTGTATATATGATTACTTTTTTTTTTTTTTTATATATGAAACACGTACAATTACTTAAAGTATTTTGATATTTACTTTCGCGGTGATATTGATTGCTCTTTAAGGTAGTTCTATCACGTAGGACCGGATTTCGTGGGTGCTAAAAGAGATCTATTAAAATTTACAAGAAAAAAACGCGTATTATTATGCATGACTAAGAATATAATTATTGACGAAATATAATAAACTATTTGTAAAAAAATATTTTATAAATGAAGAACGACAATTTAAAGTAGTTCTATCACGTAGGACCGGATTTTGTGGGTGTTAAAACCGGTTTTTCTATCACATTATCGCTTTAAATCAATTTATTAAATCAAAATGGTCGGTAACGTTATTGTTTTTTTTAATGTCTACTTTTTAGACAGTTTCAAGATATATTTGGTAGTTTTTGGAAAAGATCTCAAGCCTAGAAGTTAAAGAAATACGAACACAAAGAATTTGCGTATACCACATATTTCACTGTTTTATACCTGTGTTCAACTTAATTTATTTCATTATAATGGTCGGTAACCGACTGTTTTTTTGTTTTCAAAAAATGAAGATTGATTCAGACAATATTATATAAAAAATAGGAATTTATGGCAGACTTTCGTCTCGTGATAGAACTACCTTAAATCGTACACGAAACGTCGGTATAATAATGACACTAGCGCGGTTCAAACCCGGAAAGCATCTTTGAATGTTAATACTTAAAGTATTATTTTGTACGTTGTATAAATTTTCGTGAAAAAGAAAATCTTTTTCCAAGTACCGCAACTGTTTCGCTGCATTTATTCCGTCCGTTATTTTTATCACGCTAATTTCTCTGTTTTGCGCAATTATTGCTACCGTTTTTTCTTTGCGTAATGTTTGTTGTTTCCGCAATCGTTAAGCTTCCTACGTTTTATACTTTTTTCCTCCCTTCCCCGTTCTGAAAATTGCTTCGTCATTTCTCAGATTTTGTCTACACACACACAATCATATTTTTCATTAATTAAGTCCAATTACGTTACCTCAATTGTTTTTTAATTACTCGAATATCTCTCGTTGTCGTAGCCGAGCGTTTTACGATTATATCTCTCTCTCCGAGCGAAAGAGATGCGAAATTGCGGCAACAATGCATTGCGCGCGCACATCACCAGTTGTTACCGACGAAAAGATGCTTTTCAAATTGGCAACGTGACTTTATTGTTCGCTTCCGCGTCGTTTTGTGTATCGAGTGATTCTCAATTGGTAGAGAACGAGATCAGAATTAGCGGAAATCATTGTTAGAATAGACAGAGATATGCGGAAAACAATTTATTTTCCGAACTACTGTCTTGAATTTATTGAGGTGGTGTATTTCTCGCAAATCATCTCTTTATTAACAACCGGACAATAGAGCGGATTTTTTTTTTTCGGTTTACATCGTATTTCACACGATGTAATCAAATACGCTGCGGTTACTGCGCCGCGGTCGTTCAATTAAAAAGCCGTTTACGGCAAAAGGCAAAGATTATTTGGACAAAGAACGAGAGCGTGGTTTTTTTTAGGCAAATACGTGTAGATTAACTTTTTATTGCGCAATAAATCCGCGTTTGTACATTCGAGTTATGGATTTTTAGTTTTTACGATTGTTTGTTTTTTTTCTTTTCTAATATCTAGATGCATATTATTTTGTGACAAAGTCTCGGACACTCAAAATTTTTTTTTTTTTTTTTTTTTTTTTTTTTTTTTTTTTTTTTTTTTTTTTTTTTTGACAAATGCGAAGTATGGAACGAGGTTTAATTAAAAATTTCGATCACGTTTATTGGCATACCGCGACTACGGGATTGGGGCAAATAAAACGTGTGCTTTTATGAATTCCGCATTGAAAAACACGTTTCAACTCCATCGACTTGCTTGTCAAGCAAACATCATTTATATTTGGGACACATAATTACGATGATGCAAAAACGCGTTCTTATAGTAAATATAGTTTTATATACATGTGTGTGTGTGTGTGTGTGTGTGTGTGTGTGTGTGTGTGTGTGTGTGTGTGTGTGTGTGTAAGCGCGCGCGTGCACTGAATCATTTTTTCAAAAAATTACTTTTGGATATTTCTCTGCAGTGATAACAAATTTGACTTGAACGAATTGGCCAAATAAAAAGTAGCTTGTTTTTCTTTGATAAACACGGTGATCTAAAATTTACGTGTAAACATTTCAAATTACGAGAAAGTTTGTTTCATCACGAAGAGAAAACCTTTTTTTTACGTTTCGCGAAATGCATCACTCTAAGTAAATATATTAAATATATATAATTAAATGTTTATATATATTTTGTTTTTATTTTTTCAGATTCTTTTACAGCGGAACAAAATTTTTATATATTTTTATTATTTTTATAATGCATGCTTATTTAATACGCAAGTAGATCGGACAGATTCTATTTTATTTTAGCGCGCTCTCTGCGGAAAAAAATCTCCAGAAAAACATTTGTTAATTATGCCATCGTGATTGTTGCACACGTGCATTTTTGTGCTTTCCAGGATGGTCCGCATGATCGGCGATGAATTTCTCACGGAAGAGCGGGACCGAAAGTACTACGCCGATCACTACACATGTTGTCCGCCGCCTCTCTTCATCATCCTCATCACTCTGGTGGAGGTGAGTGAAAATGAAGTTATCTTTCTTCGTATAATGAGCGCGCGCGACGTGTGGCAGATAATGCATATACACTCCCGCGCTCTCCAATTCTCGCGCTCGAGCGTGATTAATAAATTTTTAACGAGATTATGCATGCGAACACACTGACAACGTCGGATAATGACTCTGACGACACGTTATTAACTCGCGTGCTATTATTGTCAACATATCTCTATACATCGTCTTTTGCGAGTTCTTTGAAAATCCCGTCAACACTCGTCGTCGCGTTTTTATTGAATTTGTGAAGATGGGCGTTTAACAAGTTTGTTTGGCAACGCCAAATCTCGTTGTGTATATAATTTTACATATTTGTGTGTTGTTTTTCTTGAAAAACAAAGGAGTTCGCAATTCAAAATTGTTACGTAAAAACGTACTTGCTGAAAAAAAAATTTTTCATTGACGAGCTTCCAACTTAACACGCACTTAAACTTCAATTCGTATTTACCTCGTTGGCAACCGTGTTTGTATTCACGTGTTGTTCACGCGTTGTTGCTGAAAAAACTATGAGCGAGCGGCCTCTGTGTTCGCCGATGTTGCGACACTCGCCTCGGAGAGAACAGTTGAGTTACAATGAAGTTTTATGTTAACAATTAAATTTTATATTAACTATCAACGAACTTCGCATATTGCGTTCGCGCTTTTAACACTTGTTTCATGTGCATTAAGAGAGTACTGGATACCGACAGTAGAGACCTATAAACCGACGTTTTTAATTTTCCTCCGGTGTCGTAGTTACTCCATCAAATCCAAAAATGCTTCTCCAGAAATAAATAAATAAATTGTGCAAAACTTTCTCGCCAGCTACTTTTAGTTGTCGAGAAACTTAGCATAAATGTTTACTAATAAAGTTTTCTCCTATAACCTAATATATTCATGCGGCAGAATTATTGGTAAATTTATATACGTAGTGAAACTTAGCTAGCGATAAAAGTACGACAAAACAATATAATGAGACATTCAGATTATGATTTGAATATGTAATCGATAAGAAAGTGGAAATCTTGTGATGACAGTATACATACACAATGTATGCTATCATTACGAATGAAAAAAAGAGTTTAAAAGAACATTGTATACTTATTTTCAAAAGCACTGTATAGTTTTTTATATTTATTTGCTTTTGTAGAAGCACTTTTTATGTGATGAAGTAAATAAAATTAGAAATTAGAGAAAGTTAGGTTATAAAAACGTCGGTTTACAGGTTTCTGTATTGTCGGTTTATCCAGTACCCTCTCAAGTGCAAAAATCTTGCTTTTAACACCGCGTACACGGAGCGATTGATAAGTATTCGAAACGACAATGGTGTCACATTGCTGTTGACAAGTTTGACATTTCTTGTAGGAACAAGTGTCAAACGCTGGGCTCATTATCGCATCGTGGTTTTTGCGTGACAGTTCGCCAAAGTACATGTACCGATGACTGACTCATTGTTGCTCGAACATTTCTTTCCGTCGATCCGTTTGTTTCGGATTCGGAATAAATGGAAGTCGCACGTGTGGTCATTATCTGGCGAATAAGGAGAGACCGCAAGCTTCTCAACTCGTAAATTTTGATCGTTGCAACGATTGAGCCGGTGATTGATCTTGTCGAAAATCAACGAGAGCGTCTATTTTGACGACAACTGTCACGCGAGTACTACGCGCGATAATGAGCCAGCGTTCGACATATTGTTCTTTCGAATGATGAAACTTGCCAACAATGTAACGCTACTATTTATGCGTCGTGTCAGATACTTATCAGTCGTTCTCTCTCGTACACGTTTATGCTCTCGCGTCTCAAAGCATTCGTTTACAAAATCGCGATCAAACATTTATTCAGTTTGGCAAAAGAAGAGTCTAAATATTCTTCGTGACCGAGAAAGAGAGAGGGAGAGAGAGAGAGAGTTAATCGTATCTGTGAAAGAACCGCGCGTACTCACCGTCAACGCGCGTCTTGCCTCGTCTCTTCATTATTTTCTACATTTTTGCGCCAAGATGAATAAGTAAAGTAATCATGTCTCTCTCTCTCTCTCTCTCTCTCTCTCTCTCTCTCTCTCTCTCTCTTTCTCTTGTAACGAGCGCGCTAGATATTACGTATATGCATATTACCTCTTCCCTTTGATGTCTGGCGCACATCCTCGCCCCGACTAATATCTGCTTTGATCCTCTTTATCCTTTTTTTTTCTCACATCCTAATGATCATCTTTCCACTTTTCTTTCTTTCCCTTTTAGCACAAACGCCGCGCGCAAAGATCTTCGAGATAGATTTATTCTACTGGCCGATCTTGTTAGGGGCAGCGATTTTAATCTTCCACAAAGTAATTTGATATTCGGAAGCCATCCTCGTTAAAAGCGCACGCTGCGCTACACGGACAAACTTCTTGAGCAATAATGCTAATTAAAATTGCGTCTGGTTATTATATCACGGCTCAGTTGCTCTGTTGTTATAAATATATAAAGGTTAATCTTTTCTTTCTCTCTCTCTTTCTCTCATTCTCTAATATAAAACCGCGGCATCAAAGAGCAAGCGGTCAAAACATACATGCAACACTTACACATACATCGGATACTTGCATATACATCGTGTTATTATAAAAACACGCGCAGATGTATTCACTTTATTTCTGAACGCATTACGTGGTTGTTGAGGATTCTAGTGAGAGTTAATCCTTCATGGCCGGAAAAATGACAAGTTGGCCAGATTGGATCTGTGAGACTCAGGCGACTTTAAGATCGAATATCTCTGCGAAAAATCAATATTTTTTCAATTTTGTTTGTTTTTTTTTAATCGAAAGTTTAAACAATTCTGCGTCGATAAAAAAAAAACAAATCGAAAAAATCTCTAGTAATTTCGAAGATATAAGCGTTTGAAAGAACCTAATTTTTTCTAGAAACGCTGATGCGCATATTTTGAGTGGGTCTGAAAGACCCACGTTTGGATTCAGATTACAATTGTCTCAGTCTGTCGGTCGCGCTAATTATTATTTCGCGTTTTTTCGGGTATGTCATCCCCGAGACGATAGTACAATCTATCGTTATAGCGGCTATACACGACTGATGGATTTCCTATACTCACGAATTTTGTAACACTAAAAAAGACTTGAATTTAGGGTCAAAACCCTTTGTTTAAATTATTTTCAATAAAGAAGTTTATCGACCCGAAGATCTAGTTTTTGCCTCGTATTGGCCACTCTTCCCTCCCATTATAATATTTCACGAGGAAGATTACTGAAGTTACAATTGTCTCTTTTTATAATATGACCCATAAAAAGAATTGCAATACAACTTGTGTTACAAAACCAGTTTTATTGAGCTTGTCATATAACTGTATAAAAAAAAAAAGATAAAAACAAGTAAACTATGTGTTTTTAAATAAGTTTTCAGTGTGAAATTTTTTTTGCGTCACAAAGTGATGATTATTTTATTACGAAATGTATAAGCTTGAAAGCGTGTAAGAATTTCTTTTTTTCTCTTAAACTAGTTTTGAAGAACACGTCGAAAATGTATTCGAACTGTAAACGCGACATCGGCAGTGGTTATTATACATCGCGACAAACACGAAATGCTATAGGATGGATGTATATATCATCGAGCGTTATTTATTTTATCATTATCCGTGTCAGAGCGAGGCGAAATACGTGTTTGTCTCTTTTAATGAACGGAGTTCTCTTGTAATGAGTAATATATTGTGCAAACGTGCCAAGTATTTTGTGAATTCCTTTGAGTTACATACGTAAATGTCGTCGTCGCCGCGCACGAGAGCGCGTTTAATAATAAATTTTTTTTAACAACCACGATGAGGGGATTGCGCGCACGATTTACGCATGAACGATAACACGCGGACAACACACACACACACACACACACACAGACACTCGAAAATTTAGATCTCATGTTCAGAATACCATTATTAATCCCTCCCAGCTGAAATTACGCGCGCTCTTACTCGCGCGCGACGCGCTCGCATTTAACAATGTGCAATATCTGTTGTTGCGATATAATATAATAAACTCGACTCGCGTCAGTAATGTCGAGTTAGACACGAATGAGAAATGTGCGTTTCAGGAAAAAAACAAATTTCGCTAAACACGTTTTCACGACGCGCAACGTTTATTCTCACACAATTAAAATTCACGTGAGAATTACACATCCGCAAGATGAAAATGAATTTTGCGACAACTGGGTCAATTATTTTTATTTTTGATATTAATTAATGTTCGTTGAAAATTAGACAAAACAAGTTTGACTTGTATTTTATTAAACACAAATAAAGAAATGATTATACGTGTGCTTTATAAAACAAAAAGAAATTTTCATATAAATGTGTTATATATGTATAAAAAAAACATATCTGTAAGTGAAAAATAGCACCGTGACAACACGCGGGATAAATGCACGGGACAAGGAACGAAACGAATGAGAATTGCTCTATCGGCAAGTCTCTTCTCTAAAAATGACTCTTAATTGCTATTTCTTGGTCGTCATATTTTATGATTTAATTAAATCGCAAGTATCGCACTTTTTACCTCTGCTAAAAGGTTGCGCATTCGTAATTTCATCCAGATGGGAGAGGCTAAAATTGGATTTTATCTCGCAGTAAGCAAAATGCAAATGAAGGAACTATAAGGGAAGGGAAAAGAGACATTGCAACATATTACTGATGAGTAAATCGAGTTTATTTGGATATGTGCAGACACGATTTACACACAAATCTTATTCTTTTTTTTTATTGGTCGACTCTTTTCGTGCGACGTAGGTATGTTTGTATATTGTTTTTATTTCAAAAATTGTTGAAAAACCATTGTATTTGCAAAAAACACTTGCATCGCAGCTGTATACGATACGGCGAGTTATTTTTTTCTTTTCTCGCATCGTCGTTATATTCATGCGGAATACCATCCTCTCCTCGCTAATTGGCACCTCAAGAAAGTTCAAACACGCGAATCGATAGTGAGAAATCGTTACACTAATTAATGCTCTCTATGTTATTAGATGCCAATCTCTTAATCTTATTATTCCTTTCCTCGCTTGTTGAGAAATTTTTTTCCCCCGCAAAACCAATTAGCAGCTCGGGTTTGTGTGTTTCGCACGCATTTCCACTCGCGTTATTATTATTATTATTATTGCGTTTATTGCGATCGAAAGTATCTATTTTTTGTTCTTCTCGCTATCTCGTTTCTTAGAAACTCGTCACTGGAGAAAGTCGACGCGAAAAAAAAAAATGTAAATCTGCATAAAGTATATTACGTAACGCAAAGCTTTGATTGCGGAATATATTATCTACGCGATAACTACGCGTGGCGCCGCTGTTTCTTCACTTTGTGCGCGCTTACTGCCATATTTCGCGGCAATGAGAGCGGCGCGAACTTTTATCTCAACGCCGGTGATGCATCGTCCTAGCGCCAGGACGCGATGGAGACTCGTCTCCATCGTCTAGGTCCAAGGTGACCCGTAGCTTTAGCCGGGGGTATCTCTTTTCCTCCACCCGTATCGTCTTGCCCGAGCATCTCTCCTCTCTCTGAAGTGTCCTCATTCGTCCTTCTATTCAGGATCGTCGGCGAACTTTGAATAGGTCGGAGAATTTTATTCAAAAGCGCAACGCAGCACACACGTATGTGTGTGTGATATGCAATTTACGTGTAATATTTTTTTCCATTTCTTACAGAAATATTATATCTAAGAAACTAACCAATTAGAGTTCGAGCACGTTGTTGAAGTTTTGGAACGTTTTGTGTGCGGACAAAACCATATGTTTTGTTTTTGTCAAGTAGTAATGTAAAAAACCAAAAAACCAAAAACATTTTTGTATCGCGCATTATCTTGTATAATTGCACCTCAAGAAATCGATATTTCTCTCTTACATCAAAACGCTTCCCTTTGTCACACGACACAACGGGACGTTGTTCCAAAAAGTAACGATCTTGTTACGTGTCAATAAATATCACACAACGAAATACTTTCCATTTGTCACGAATAAAAGAACATTTCCGTTTGTTAAAAGAAAAAACCGCCGTCGTAACGACGCGCGTGCGAATCGAAAAAAAAACATTGCTGGCGACTCTCTCAGGATCTTGTTTCAGAAAATGTAACATTACGTGTCAATAGATATTGCACGCGATGCAATATATGTTCGCAATGCCACTAAAAAAGACTCGGAAGTTCTTCCCCGGAAAGTCTTCCCGTCGAAATGTACAATATTTTTTTCGCTCAACGAACGTTTCAAATTTCAACACACGGTATGTGTCCGTAGTTTTGCAAACAGTATATATATATATATATATATATATACATATATATATATATATATTTGAGATAATTTTAAAAACGTGAAATCTTCAATTTTTGGTTGTTTTATATTTTGTTCAAACATAAAAAAAAAAAAAAAATACACATCGTGTTACGCGCACGTACGTGCGCACGCGCGCACGATTTATTTCACGCTCGAATATTGTTTTCCGTCCGAATTATTTATCTCATTTAATCCTTCTTGTAATATCTATTCGGGGTATTTGCATAAGGAATTTGCGTTTGCGGATATTCCGCTCTCAACGCCTTGTTTGCTACACTCTCGGCGACGACGCTTCCGCGTGTCCGTAATCGTGTACTTCTCAATGGTCTCTCTCTCTCTTTCGAGATGTGTGTGTGAATATTACAGCGCATGTACGGATCGCTCATGTATGTAGAATGTCGAGAGACACACACACAAAGGAGAGAGTTCGGGAAGAACTTCCGTTCCGTCTTATCTTCTTCTTCTTCAGGTTCCTCCTGGCAAGGGTGGACGTTGTCGTGTTCTCCGCTTCTCTCTTCCCTATCCGAGAATTTCTCCGCGAATAAATGTGTATCTGTTTTGTCGCGCGCGCGCGCGCGTGCGGTACTTACTCCGTGTGTAGCCAAGGAAAGTTGTTCTCTGGGCAAATTTCCCGTCCGATTTTCTTTCCCGCGTGACTTATGCGTCTGCTTTTTCTCGATTGTACGACATATATATACCCCCTCCGTATAGGATATCCCTAAAAGTGCGGAGGATCGGGACTTTGAAACAACGAGAAGTTTTTCGTATGTATACACATAAGGATCAAAACTTTTATTTCGAACTAGTTTTCCTCGTGTTTAAAAAAAAAACTTTTTTTTTTAGTTTACAATTTGCGGTTTGTTTAATTTTCACTTTTTGTTTTGCATCAGTAATACAACGTAACGCAAATAGCGAATCACTGTTGTCTCGACTATCGTCTCTCTCTCTTTGCGTCGAAATTATATAAATCTCCCAATATCTCTCGCACGCTTGATCGATTTATTGTCTACGCGTTCTTTTGCGGAAGAAGAAAGAAATCACGGACACGTATCTATCGATAGACAGAGAGAGAGAGAGAAAGAGAGAGATAAGAAAACGCGAAGAAGAAAAAGAACAAGAACTCCTCGTCGTCTTTGAACACATCTGCAGCAAGGGAACCGGTAATCTCTCGCGCGGAACTGGCCTTTATTTCTGGCTGTCGCATATTTTCGTTCGCGACGCGTTCGAGCAAGAGGCACAGGCGTCGACGATTCTCTCTACATTCTGCCGTCACTTCGGGAATCGATAATCCTCGATCCTTCGTTCTACATCGCCCGTAGGTAGAACCACGCCGTGTTTCTCCTTTCCTTCTGCGCGTCGCCATCCCCTGTCCCGGTTTTTCTCACCCGCTTATGTCGCGCGCGGATGCACAGTTATCTAAATAACCGTGAGGCGTTTATCGACCGATATATGTATTTTCTTTCTTTCTTTCTTTCTTCGCCGTCTCTCGTCCTCGGCCTTCTCTCTCGGTGTACAACGACGAGTTGTACTTCAACACCGTCGCGTGGAATGCTTCTTAATAGCGCGCGCGCGATGTCCTCGGGCTTCCTCCACGGACTGATAAAGTTACGTGCCGCGCGCGTTAAGGGAATACTAAAGTGGGTCTGTTTTATCGATAAAACTGAATTTTTTGCGCACACTAATCTTTGTTTTTTTTGGCTGTGCGGATTGATAAATCCTTTTCTACAATTAAAGTTTAAATTACATACAATAGGGGATCCGGGACGTCCAAATTTATATAACAAAATAAGAAAAAATGGTTTTTTAAACTTAAATTTTTTTTTATTTTGTTATATAAATTTAGACGTTCCGGATCTCTTATTGTATGTATTTTAATTGAAGAAGAGGATTTATCAATTCACACAGCCAAAAAAAAGATTAGTGTGCGCAAAAAAATCAGTTTTATCGATAAAACAGACCCACTTTAGGTCTCCTCTTGCGTCGATCTTTATGAGCATACGTGTGTGTTACGATAAGACAAGTTGCCCTCTGGAATTTCACAAAACGAAATGACACGGTGCATTTACCGTGAGAGGGAGGAGGAAGAAGCGGTTGCTAGCTCGTTGATTTGATACGAAGGTAGAATCAAGTTTCGCGACATCAACAAGAAACTAGTGCAAGTGATAATAGGAGGCGGAGTAAATGCGTTTGACACCAATAACGAGTTTTATCTCCTCGGATGAGACATTTCACTCTCTCTCTCTCTCTCTCTCTCTCTCTCTCTCTCTCTCTCTCTGACTCTCGTACAATAATGTCGAGAACTGCATGTAGCAGATATTTTTTCTTTTTTAGTATTTTTTTTATTATTATATAATTTTATGATAAGAGTTCTATTTTTTTTTTCGGCATTTGCGAGAGACGATGAAAATCTGAGCTTGTAGGATTTCGAATATTATTTGAAACAGAGAGCCAGACGACAGCGGATATGAGAAGTGAAAGAAGACGACGACTCTGAGACTCTGTGTCTCTGCAGCGAAACTGAATCTTTTAGTCGTCGAAAATCCTGCAGAATCTTTCATGAACGCATATACATTCCTTCATTGGTTCTTGCGCGCGGTCGGTCGGTCGATCGGTCGGCTCGATTGACTTTTCTCCTTTTTACATTATTGACGCGAGGCAAATGGGAAATTTTCATCAATATTTTATTTTCCTAACCGTCTTAGTCAGATTCGACAGATTTGCGCCGCGAAATTACATTTTTCGCGCTAAAACCAATTTCTTTTTGATTTTTGGCTTTTACTACTTTTTTTTTCGTGATATTGGAAAGATTCTTGTATACCACACATAAGACGACGAAAACTACATATACGTACCTGAGAGCGATCATTCAAGATAATATTTACGCATTTAATACAATAATAATATATTTACAAATAATATATTTACAAAACACATGTGAAAAAAATAACGATTTATATAAAAATAATAAAAAAATTTCTCTCTCCCTTAGAATGACTCAGTTGTATATATCTTCCACAAATTTGCACGATGAGCTCGATCTATTTCGTTTATCCTTTTCCGATTCGTTCGTACATATAAGGAGTTGCGCCGCGTGCATCTCCGAGAACGAAATACTACACACATTCGTCGAAGTCGTTGCCTGCTATCCGCATATGTATGCACATATACGGTGTATGTGCGCGCGCGCGATGCATTTGTGCCGAGATGTATAGGACCCTTCAAAATTCAATTCCGCGACTTCGCGTACTCTGTTCGGGTCCCGCGATACTCGACCATCCTCTCCGGGGAATTAAATTTCCATCCGCTTCGATCGCGCGCGCGCGTGTGTGTGTGTGTGTTGCCAAAGGTCAGCAGGCTGAATATAGGTATCTCGCGTACCTACAAACGCTCGCGCGCGTCGTCGGCCGTGCGCGATGGCGCGGAGCGGGTTATTATTTGGCGGTTGACCGCTCGCGAAGCCCCTTCAGCCCCGTCGGAGTGCAATATCGAGAGATGTAACCAAATCACCTCTTCCAATCTCGTCCAAATTTGTTCGTTTATCGGTTGTGTGAGAAATATATAATTTCGCGTGGATTGCGCGCGCCATTTGCTCTCTCCTCGCGCGTACATATACGTATCTTGAATAATACTCCATACGTTCTATGTACGCATATGTATATAAAATACAATATATATATGTATATATTATATATATTTATTTATTTATTGTTGCTAATAGCATTTACAAGCACAATACAATCGCACTCAACGTTGAACATTTTCGCACCTTACACCGTACCGGCTTGCTATAAACGACTGTTATTTCAATATCTCGGAATTATTGCGATTCCCGTTTGTAAGAAAACATCGCAACAAACATCGTCGCTTTATAACACGCGGCGCAGTTATAGCTTAAGGGGATCTTAAAGTGGGTGTCTGTTTTATCGATAGAACTGAAGGTTTTGCGCACTAATCTTTTTTTTTTGGTTTGGATGTGTGGATTGATAAATCCTTTTCTACAATTAAAGTACATACAATAATGGATCTGGGACGTCCAAATTTATTATAACAAACTAAAAAAAAAAAAAAATAGTTTTCAAACTTCAATTTTTTGAATTTTATTAAATATAAATTTGGACGTCCCAAATTCCTTATTGTATGTACTTTAATTGTAGAAAAGGATTTATCAATCCACACAGCCAAAAAAAGATTATTGCGCAAAAAACTCAGTTTTATCGATAAAACAGACCTACTTTATGATCCCCTTAAGAAGTTGATGACGGAGTGGCGATAAAAAAAAACCACTTGAATTGGTGGCGAGCCATTCGAGAAATTAGATATAAACTATAGCAGAAACCAACTAGCAGCGGGCTGTGTGTGTATATATACGAGTAACGTCTCGAAATCTCGAAACCACGCGACGAACTTACGGCGGACGATAAATAAATTTTTACGGCCCGCACCTGTACAACTCTCGCGCGCGCGCGATATATGTATCGTCGACGATTTCATCGCTCATTCGCGACGGAAAACAAAACGAGATATTATCTACCGTGCGGCGCGCAGTTTATGCGGGCGCCTCCTTTTTTTCTCTCTCCGCGTTTTAATTGTTATTCGCCGCGCCATCAGGACATAAATGCCCGCTCTAACTTGCGTGCGATCCGATATCCGCATATACACATATATATGAAACAAAACCGCGCACGTTATTTCTTTCCTGTTTTCTCTGTTTTTGGAATCAGTATGCGATATATCGCGGAATGACGATAGCTCTTTACGCTATCGGCCGCGCTCGAACGATTATATTCCGCAATCCGACGTCCGGGTACGCTCACATATGAATGCCCGGCTATTTATCCGGCCGCGTGCGAAAGAGAGTAACGCTCACTTGCATAACGCGCGCGGTATTTCCTTCGAACGGGCCGCGCCGCAGCGGCGGGCGTATCAATTATTCTATCGCGCGCGCGCGCGGCGTTATTATTCGCCCGTTGTTCGGTTCAATTATTTTCCCGCTCTCTCTCTCTCTCTCTCTCTCTTTCTCTCTCTCTCTCTCTCTCTCTCTCTCTCTCTCTCTCTTTCTCTTTCTCCGGAGAAACAAATCGACCGTGTTATATATCGGATGCTTTTTCTCATGTCGTGTGAAAAAGCATTTAGCGCGATATCGACATATATATCGACACGTGAAATAAAGTTTTAATTAAATAATGAAGTTTATAATTAATAAAGATGAACTTTTTGAATTCGTGGAGGTGTGCAGTCTAGACGGTCGAAATGCAATATCGTGCTAGGTGCTTTTGCCTCAACGATCGATGTGTCCGAACAAAAGTCAAACTGTATCTATATTACATACCTACATAGCTTTTACATTAGCATGTATCAACTGTAAAAAAAAAAAAAAAAAGAATAATAATTCGAGTAAGCTTGGCAGGTACGTGTGCTCGCGTTTAGCGATATTTTTTGAAATAAGGTTAATGAGCTTTGTAAAAAGAAGTCACTGCATAATTCTGGAATTCACGAATATTACGTACGTGCGCTCTCTCGCGCATGCATATACTTTTTCTTCTTCCACAACAAAGGTTCCGAACTTGATTGCATCACGCGATTGTGATTTTTCAGAAAGATATTTCCCCCCATTCGAGTCCCGCGACCGCGCGCGCGCGTTCTCGCGACTCTCGTAATATTATATTAACAACGAGACGTATACGAGTCTCGTCTATATAAATTTCTCGCTGATTACCGCGCGCTCTAATAATTTCGCTCGCTAAGCGGAATTCGTAGCTGCGCGCAAATTTCGTGAAATTCTACTAGACAGTACGACAGAATGTCTCTCTCTAGCTGAAAATGAAGTTGAGTTAAATTCTCATCGCGCCACTAACGATTTTCACCGGTATCACCGAGTGAAGCTCGTGCGAGCGTTGAGTTTTTTGAGGATTCGGATTTCTATTTTAGCGCGCAATTTTTGTTCCGCGAATTTCTACACATGTATCGCCGCGCGCAAGAGAGTCTGCGAATTAAAAGTGCTCACATTCTGTTCTACTTTATTCAGTTTTTTTTTTACAGAAGAGAGAGAGAGAGGAAGAGAGAGAGCGCATATATATATATATATATATATATATATATATATATATATATATATATATATATA
>QVNV01025988.1:0-14020 GCA_014825455.1 Pseudomyrmex pallidus | reverse complement strand
TATTGTAGAACAGATCATATACATATTTAGGCTTTGAACAATAAAAAAATCCGGACCAAAACTCGGACCGAAAACCGAAAAAAAAAAAAACCGGAAAAAGTTTCCAGTCCGGTTACGGTTTCGGTCCATTAGCTTATACAATATTTCGGGCGGGTTTTCGGTTTCGGTTTGACTAAAATAACGGTTATCGGTCCGGTTATCGGTTTCGGTTTCGGTCGGTCCGGGTCCCTGCTTCCGAACCATCCGAGTCTTTTCTGGCAAAGATACTTGCGATACTTTTAATATACACGACGTGCCTTTCTCTCTGGCCTTATTTTGTTTCGTTACACCAAATGAAAATTCTATAGGATCAAGTTCTTGGGAGATAAACTAAAAATAAAAGAAAAAAAAATTATATCACGGAAATATTCTCTCAAATGATTTTTCTTCAAGCAAAGTAAGTACGCGCGGTAGTTTTTTTTTTCTCTAATAAAGTCACGATAGGTGGTAACTCACAAAGTGACTTTAATACGCGGCGAAGAGATTTTCCATGCAATTTCCTCGGAAACGTCACACGCTTTCACGCTTTCAAAGCTTCTTTGGCATCCGTCTTCTCGATTGATATCTCGCGCGGAGGTTGAAGGGTTTAATGCCAAGGATCATCCATAATCGCCATGTCCGACAGGATCGCTTTTGCCGGGCTCTCTCTCTCTCTCTCTCTCACTCTCTCTCAGTAGATCTCCGTATAGCATTAAATTTCAGATGTGTGCGTGCGATGTCTGCACCACACAGGCGAGAAACTTCGCTTGCCGTAGTCTAGACTCCCGGTCAAATTGGTAGTCTCTCGAGGACTACCGAGAAGGGAGAGAGAGAGAGAGAGAGGAATGCCAAGGCGTCGACCGACGGACGGATGGAGAAAAGGGGGGCCTTTGCGTAAGGAATTCCGCCGTGGCATCCGCCACATCTCATGGTTAACGCGTGTCGACGCGATAGGGATCGTTAGCCACGGTATTCCGGACGATAATAAACAGTAGTAGTCTGCCGCCGCCGCCGCCGCGGTGATGATACGCAAGTGTGTTGGTGTCGCCATAATAACCGGCAGGTGGTCCGTGTAATCGCGACGCTACGTTCCCTATAAAAGCGGAGAATCGCGCGGCGAGCTTTTGATAACGACGACGCGGGAGCCGTTGACCGGGAGCGCAATAATAACAAAATTCCACTTTCATATTCGTGATAATTGGAATATTCGCAATAACCGGCCGCGTGCGTCAACTTTTGCACGCGATGCAATTTTAGTAAAAAAAGGATAAAATAAATTGGCGCCAAATTTTACATAGCGTATTGCCTGACGAAATAAAATTTCGCGCGAATGAAACTACTTTCTGTTAAATACAATGAGAATGTGAAAAAACCAGCGGAGTGGTGGAGATAATTTAATTTGACAATTGACGAAATTCCGAATAACACATAAAATTCCCCGATAGGCACATTGTGAAAATATCGCACAGAAATGGCATCACGAATGACGACGATTTTGGAGTGAAATCACTAATAAGATGATTCGCCATAACGCAATGCAGTTTTGTCACAGTAAAATTTTGTAAATAATATTTGTCAAAAGTGAGAAAAGAGTCGTTGTGCGTAATCATTGTGAAATTTTTTGTCATTTTACGATGCCATTTTTGTGCAATATTTCCACAATGTGCCTATTGGAGTTGTGCATTTCTACAAGCGTATACACGAATTATTCTGATTTTTTTCATGTTGCAATTATATTTTTACATGTTTTAAGCATCACACAGCTGAAAGTTTTTTTTCTCTCAATTATTGGACAATTTCTTTTTGAAATTAATGTTGCGAATATACCGCTGATTCGCCACATCGTTATTGTTTTGCCGAAATAATATTTGGAAATTAATTTTGCAAACAACTACAAATATTTGATAAAAGATCAAGTTTACATCTATTTCTTAAAATATGTCTATGTAATTGCACATCACAATTTTGGTGCAAGATTTCATCACGTAATTTTATAAATGTTTTCCTATCAGAGTTTGATTCTTCTCTCTTTTTTATTAAAAGAAAATATAATTTGTAAACTTTTTTCAGAAAGTATGTAAACGGATATACTGCTCTCCTTAGCTGAAATATTCCAACATAACGGAAGAATCGAAAAACCCGAGATTTTATTCTTTTGTCTGTGCCATTAGCAGTTAGGACAAATAGATTAGACACTTTTTAGACGTCTCTAAAGCCTTTTTACGACTTTCTAGCTTCATTTAGAAGATATAGAACATGGAACTTCCAATATTTCAATATAATCTCGAGAAAGGCAAAAGAAATGCGAGATAGGACATTTTAACTAAGGACGGCGGTATGTGTAAGCTACGGGTCCGATCTGAGGATAATTAGATTCCCTTGCGTTTTCCCCGGACGACGACGCGCATCTCTCGCGCGACGAATAGATCCAATTGGAAAACGCGGGGGAGGAAACGGGCGCGATAGTCCCCCCTTCCCCGTTCCTCCTTCCTATAATCGAGATCGCATTAATTTGAAACACCTTGCTTCCGTTCCAAGCCGCAAGCTTGTCGGTTCGCCGAATGATCGGATTACCTTGCCGAGGATACCTGAAACCGTAACAAATGTTACAAGATGCTCCTGACGTAACCGACGTCGCTATTTAACGGCAACGGTGATCGCGCAACTGTGCTTCCACGGATAAAAAATAAACTCGATATAAACTCGATTATTATTCGCGTTAAAAAAAAACAATAAAGATAAACCAATTAAATTTGTTAGTGGAAACGCAAATAGAATTAAAATTAAATTGACATAACGCGCTATTAAATCAATGATTGCGTGATGGATGGTGATGGGAAATATCGCAAAATCAATCGACTCTAATTATCCGTTTTACGGATCTAATCTATATTTTATTGCAACCAGATTTATGTTTCACACTGACCGCTTAATTTTTTCTCCATTTTAATCGAAACGGTGAAAAGAAAAATTATTACGCGTGTTTTCGTTTTCCGATGCCGCGGCACAGATTGCGGATATGAATATTTCACTCACACGCCAAAACTCGAGATCGAGAAGGTAACGGTTAAATGTCGTAACTGTCAGGTGTAATCTCCACCTTGACACGCGTTTAATCTACTAATTTGGCAGATGAGGGACAATTCGCTAAAGACGTCGGAGCTCGGGAGGAATTTTCGTTTGTACACACACGTTGAATATCTGACAACAAGTTCAAACTCTTCTCCGGAGTGAAAAATTTATCTTTGTTATTAAAATAACGTAATTTATTTAATTTTTTTAAAATTATATTCTACTGAAGAAAATATTCGTGTCGAAATTTGATGCTTTCGCGACGTGCGACGTGCAAAGATGTTTTTCAAGTTTTTGATGTGTTCGAAACCCGAAAAAACACATCTTTGCATTGTGTCGAAAGTCTTGTTGAGAACAACTCCAGCGGAAAGAAAGATGGAACGCGAAAAATTATTTCGAACAGGTCTCTCTAAATGGCCGCTTTTGTCACAGAAGTCTTGGTACAAATAAACCCGGCGTTGTATAGTTACTGAAGGGATTTCTCTCGCGATTTCTGTGTGACTGCGGGTTAGCCGCCCGAAGTCTATTGTCCTCGTAATCTCGTTCGCACGCCCGTACTCGTCACTAGTGCCAGTTGTGTTCCGCCCACGGTATTTCTCGCCAACTAAAGCTTCGATTTTCTCTTTCTCTCTCTCTCTCTCTCTCTCTCTCTTTCTCTCTCTCTCTCTCTCTCTCTCTCTACACTGAATATACATATACAACTTGACGTCACACATCCCTGACGCACGCTCAGCGAAGCGCGAAGTTGTCGCCGGCGCTATACGTTTGAAGAATTAAAGTGGATGTCGCACGCGCGAGCGCGACGGGCAATCGATGAAGATATTTCTGATCCGCGTGAGACTTTACGATTTGACATTCGGAGAGCGATAAGAAAAAAAACAGAGAAAGAAAGGAAAAACACGAGAATATTATTTTCGTGTGATTTTTAAAATCTCGTTGAATTACGTGGACGAGAGTTTTGCACGTAAAACGACCGAGGACCTTGGAAAATTAAAAAGTATTTATATTCTTTATTAATTGTTAAAAAGTAAAATTTATGTACGCGACAGATCGAAGCAATGGAATATTGATGTCATAACTTTTATTTGTATTGTTTCGCTCTCATCGGAAAAATCTCCCGTAAGTTTATGTCTTTTAGCATTTTTTTGGAAGGGGAGGAAGTCGATATCTCCTGTCCGGATATCGATTTCACGAATCACGCTGCGGTTTCTAATCTTCTGCGCGTCGTATTTTTGTTTTCGTCCCGTATTTACTTGCACGGTAAGACACGGTTCGAAATAACAAGGTGGGTGGATAACAGAAGAGCGTTTCCTTTCGTTAAAGTAGGAAATCTCGTGTGGTCCAAGAACGTGGTCGTGAGAACGGCTTGTGGGCGTTTCTTCTTCGCGATCCCACCCGTACATACACGCGTGTCTCGTTAGTTCGTCCGTCTAATGACACGGAACCTCCGAGCCATTATTAGACGTAATCCGTTAATAGCGCGGAACGTCACGGTGCGATTGCTTTCAAAAAAAAAAAAAAAAATATATTCTTTAAAGCGATGACTTGTACAGGATGAGTTGTAGGAAGAAATTGTGTAATACGTCTTTTTTTTTTATCTCGTTATGAATCGCGTCATAAATTTTTTCATGTGAATTGGACGCTAATAAGTCCACTGTATTGGACGCAATGCAGTGTCAACCCGCAAGAAAAATGAAATATTGAGATATTTATGTAGTGTGCTTCTTTAGCAATCAAAGAAACGTCTTGCAATAGTGTTTTAAGTAACTAAAATTTTTCATACGGTAAAAATATACAAACAGGTTAATACGAAATTTGTAATAAAACGTAAAAGCGTTTTATTAAATATAAATATTAGTTGTTATTTATTTTTAGTTTAAGGAACATCTTGTCTAATAAATAAGAATTAAAAAAAAATATTTTAAAGTTTCGCAGAATTATTTGAAAAATTTCATAAAGTTTGTCTAAAAGTTTTTAGACGTATTTAACTCAAAATGGCGATCATGTTGGTTGACATGCTATTATCAGCGTCCAATTATACTTGGAAACGTTTTTTCAGTTAAATATAACTTGAGTGTGCGTGTAATTTTCTCGTGCAGTTGAAGTTATTTTTATAATTTCATTCGCAAGTTCTCTCGGCTATAAATATACATATAACGCGCTTTCTCAACGTAATAAATATCTCTTTAGTGTCGTTTTCGCAAGTTAATAGTTAAGACTTCTCGAAGCCACTGCGCGAGGCGTGCGAAATACTAGTAAGTTATGCGTCACACACACACATACACACACACACACACACACACACACACACACACCGCGGACTTTCCAATCAGCATTAATCCCGTAAATTCTACGACAGGAACGAGCCCTACTCGTCGCAACAGCGCGTAATTGGTTCCTCGCACAGCTGGGATTACATTCCCGGGCGAGCGAATGGTCCGTTTCACGGTTAGGCACGGACGATGACCGCGTATAGAGAGAGAGTACTACACGAGAAACATACCGCGGGAACATCTCGATGCGCGAGTGCGGGATGATTACTAGATATATTCGTCGAGTTGGTCGCACCACCGTTTTACGCGTGGCGTTATAATATCTCGCAGAAATATTCCAAGGCCCGAGATGTAGAAAAAAAAGAACAACAACAAATTCCAAGTGCCAGAAATAAAAATTGTCGGGAATAAACTTCCAACGTTTGGGTTTTGAGTAAAACCGACGAGAATGCGGTATCGCCGCATTTATTTTGCCGCGCGTTAAACAAATATCATGCGCTTTCATTTACAGTCGCGTGCAATTTTTTTTTACCATATTACAATTTCGCGACAAAAACAAAACTTGTAAAAACAAAAAGTTGATCGTAAACATATATCTTTTCTCGATCGAAATTGTTTTTTAAATCGCGATCGGAAGATGTCGAAAATAAATTAAAGATGGCAACTTTTCGCAAGTTTGCCCGGCGAGATCGCTCCCGTCCCGCTGGCACTTCCTTCGAGAGCATTCATAAAATCTAACTCAATTACGTGTAATAATTCTCCGCCCCGCCCCGCCACCACTACCGCCACCACTGCTATTCACTATTACCACGACTCACTACCCGTTACTATTATCGTCTCCGGCAACTTGGTACAGCTACTTTGGCTGGCGACTAGAAAGGGTGGCTCAAAGGGTTATTTTAAGAGCAAGGAAGGTGGCTGTCCGCGCGCGCTTCTCTCTCTTCTGACGACCCGCTTCCATTTTCTGTGTTGTACAACTTCCTCCGCGAGTGGATTGATGCGCGTAGATGCGCGTCAAGTAATATTATATTTACGTTTTTGTTGAATTGCACTTCAAAACTCGACGATCGAAGAACACAAAGCAATTGAACGAATGCAAGATTACATTGTAGCGTGACAATTGATAAAATTGATTTTTAAGAAAATAAAGTATATTTTATATTTTCTTTAATTCAGACACTGAAGAAGATCCAAACCAGGATCGAAACGTTTGTGGTTGACAAATAAAGAAGTTCTCTGGTTTTGTTCTCGTATTGGCCGTTTTCTTCCACTGTCAAATTTCACGAGGAGCGACATACGATTATATTATTTATCTTGACGTGAGGATAATTTTATTATATAAAATAATTACGGAGTTTTTTTTTCTTAAAATTATTTGTAAACTTTATTGATTTTGCTTTGCGATGAAATTCTGTACGCGCGTTTCTGTACGCAAGATAAGCAATTTCGCGGGATAAGCTGAGCAGAAATCTTGAATTTCTTGACACTTGCGCAAAAAAAGGGGGAAAAAATAAGATGGAAAATCGAACGGTTGAGCGAATCTTGTTCGCGATTCGTGTTTATACGAAGTGTGAGGACGACGGTGACGACGCTTTCCTCCTTCGAGATTCGCCACGGTGCCGTAAATGTGTCCCTATAAAGTCGTACCCTCTCGAAGGCAATGTTTGTGTGCACGCGCGTACACACGGGGGAGGGGGGGGCGGAAAAACGCAGGCTCAAGTTGACCCGAAGCGATACAATCGATTGTCGTAAATCGTCAATCCGACATTTTTATGTTTGCACATACGCGCCGTATTTTCTCGGCCTTTCCGCAAATATTTGCAACGTCCGCGACGGTTTGAAAAGCTCCATTCGACGATTTCCCAAACCCCTTGCGAGAGGCTTTAAGTTTTGCATTATTTCTCAAATTTGATCAATGATTGTTTCTTCGCTGTAACATGTACAGAGTTTTTTTCGAGAAACGAAAAAAAAAAAGTATAATATTGAAAAGTGATATTTTATAAATATATTTTATTTTTCTATTTTACTTTTTTAAATATTTTTCTACAGATTTCTCTCTCTCACTCTTTGTTATTTACCACCAGCGGCGGACCGGTTGTCATAATTCTGTGTGTCATCGCTTTTCCATCGAGGAAATTTTATAAAGATCGCATCCGCTCTCTCTCTCTCTCTCTCATTCTCTCTCTCTCTCTCGCGCACGCGAAGAAATTTCCGTGAAGTGCGATAACCGAAATTGCGTTTCTGATTCGTTGAGGATGATTTCAGGGTAGCTCTCCAGCATTTGCGGTTTATCCTGTAGGGCAGGAAGATGGGACGAATATCTCGGTGGATTAATTTCGTCTTTTTTCTCCCCTTCTTTTTTTTTCTTTTTTATTCTCTCTTTCTTCCTTTTTTTCATTCTGTCGCGGCGAATCGACGGTTTTTACGTCGGGTAAACGGCGAACTCGTCGAGTTCAAAAGTGACAACGGTCTTCTTAAGACGCTTCCTGCAAAGACGCATCGCGTCTGTTGAGCTTAATTAACTTTAATTACGCCGCTTGGGGATCTTTCGCATCTCATCGAGATTAAGAGCTGCGAAATTAACATACCGGCGGTTTGACAATCACGCGCGTCTCGTGAGTGTGCACGTGAAATTCTCGGAGAACTGATTTTTTTGGAGACGCGTTTAAGGTAGTTCTATCACGAGACGAAAGTCCTGTCATAAATTCCAATTTTTTATATAATATTGTCCGAACCAATCTTTATTTTTGAAAAACAAAAAAACAGTCGGTTACCGACCATTTTAATGAAATAAATTAAGTTGAACACAGGTATAAAACATTGACATACGTGGTACACGCAAATTCGTTGTGTTCGTATTTTTTTAACTTCTAGACACTTGAGATCTTTTCCAAAAACTACCAGATATATCTTCAAACTGTCTAAAAAGTAGACATTACAAAAAATAATAACGTTACCGACCATTTCGATTTAACAAATTGATTTAAAGTGATAATGTGATAGAAAAATCGGGTTTAGCACCCACAAAATCCGGCCCTACGTGATAGAACTACCTTAAATTGTCGTTCTTCGTTTATAAAATATTTTTGTACAAATAGTTTATTATATTTAGTCAATAATTATATTCTCAGTCATGCATAATACGCGTTTTTTTTTGTAAATTTTAATGGATCTCTTTTAGTACCCACGAAATTCGGCCCTACGTGATAGAACTATCTTAAACGAGTCTCAAACATGTCTCAGAACGTCGATCGAAGTCTCGTAATCTTGAAAAACGTGACGTCTGCGCGTGACAATCTAATTACATGGCACGGCCAGTAAACACAACCGAAATTCGCCGTTTCGATTTCGCGACGTGATCGCGCACGACACGAGTAGGTACTCGTACGTACTCATGTGTATCGTAACACCGCAATAGATCTCCGCAAGCTGATTACGGGGGGGATATATCATCGTTAGACCTCCCCTCCCCGGTTGGGTCGATTTTCTGGGTCGATACTTTTTCCTCTCGGTTAAACCGGCCGTCTTGCGAGCTCCTCGTCGATCCTGGTTCTTCATTTGCCGCTTCGTTGAAGATTCACTTTCTGAAAATACGGTCGCGTGGAAGTTACTAACAAGCGATATGCTAGGCGATATCGATAGATTCAGGAGGCAGTTTTTAAATTTATATCGTACACATATTTAAACGACGTTTTATCCTCTGCATGACAAAAAAAAAAGAAATAAATATTTGAAGTATTTATTTTAATATTAATTTAAATTTGAAAAACGGCCGTAATAAATTTCAAAATAGTTGAGTCGGACCTTCCAGCTTTTGGACTAAGGATCGTAGTAATAAAGATCGAAACGTTCCATGATTTAATTTACTTAATTATTTATTTAACCACTACGATTCTTAGTCCAAAGGCTGGAAGGTCCAACTCAACTATTTTGAAACTTAATAATAATATTTACAATATTTTACATCAATTTAAATCAGAGTCTTCCAACTCTACGCAGTCACGTGATCGGTCGGAAGACTGTGATTTAAATGACGTGAGAATATTTTGCACGAAATAAAATGTGGCTTGAGTCGATTGGCTGCGAATTAATTAAATCTCTCGAAAAACTCGTAATATAATTTCAAGTCATATTTAAGTTTTATCGAAACGCAAGAGCTATTCTCGCAAGCCGCGAGGGGTTTGTGCCGTCGGGCGTGCTCGATGTAAAGTGCAAATCGCACGTGCAACGAGT
This sequence comes from Pseudomyrmex pallidus, assembly GCA_014825455.1. NCBI lineage: Eukaryota > Metazoa > Arthropoda > Insecta > Hymenoptera > Formicidae > Pseudomyrmex > Pseudomyrmex pallidus. The sequence goes on along the minus strand of QVNV01025988.1, from coordinate 4,424 downwards.
TGCGGCAATCGATAGCGTGGATGTAGAACATGCTCCAATTTGCGGGAGAATTGCACGTGCAAGCCTCGGCGAAACTTACTTAGCGGTCTATCGGGACGAAAAAACCTTTTGTTTGGTTGTGAACGTTTCGAGACATTATCGCTCTCTTATAATGTATAAATATGTTTGCAGTTTTTTACGTTTGAAATGCAAACAACGGTGAGAGAAAAGAGAAATTATACAGAAGATCAGTATGGAAAGAAAAAAAAAAAATTATTCAAGCGAGAGGAGCGGTGGAGGGGGAGAAAGAGAGCAAAGAAAATACTTGTCGACTGTAAATGAAGCGTGGAAATCGCACGTGCGACGGATCGTTGAATGCATTCGTTTGAATTTGCACGTGCGAGACTAGGCGTAAAAGAGAGATGAAAAAAAATCAAACGCTAGACTTCGTGCCGACAAATGGGAACGATCTGACAGGAGGAAACGAACAGGATGCAACAACACATATTCAAATCGTTATTTTTATCTCTTATTGCAATCCGAAAGAAACGGTCTTTGAGCTGGAACATATATACGCGAATCTCGAGTACATCGTATCTCCCACATGTGCGATCATCTCTCTCCGAGAAACTGTGAGCGAGAATATGAAACACACCTGTGCGTCTCGCGTATATTTGCGTGAAGAGTGTTCCAACAGATACTTCAATTACAGATTTTAAGCCGTCGTCGTCACCTGAATCCAGTATACGTTTGTCACTGGTGCAATTTTGCATTTCGCATGTTTGAAGTTGAATAACTTTCCAGCAACGAGTCGATAAATAATTTGAAACCAGTTAAAATAAGGATAAAAAATTCTCAGAAATTGGACGGATTTAGTTAAAAATGTCCAAAAACAATTCTTCTTGGTGGAAAATGAAAAGAACTTTTCGAAAAAATCGTGTTTTTCCTACTTTCGTTAGTGCGCATGTGCACCAATGTAGTGACAACGTTAAAACTCGATTTCGTTCGACTGTTAGCTGACCTTCGCTAGGATTTATTTAAGTTTAGTGAATTTTACGCAAATTTTATTTGTTTATATCGCGAGAAACGAACGCACGTTCCGAAGGAAATGGCGTGCGAGCGAATTTTTTCTCGCAAATTTTCCGACGAAGCTGCGCGTTGAAAGGAGACTTGATTTTTTATTCTTTCCTATACGCATTTACGCAAATGTATGCGTAAAATATTTACCGAGATCGGCCGATACGTATAATATGTATGGCGCGAGTGCGTCGGTGAGATAAATAAATAAGCGCGTCTTCGTGATATTTTTATCTGTCGTCTGGATAATTCGTCAGGAATGTGCGGACTCCGGAATCCGGAATCGTATCACGACGCGTGATAACGCGACACATGTTTATTTTTAGCGGTCTGCTGACGCGATCGCGCGGCGGTCTATTGTTCACTTTTCACAGTTGTGCCGCGGCGAACAATTAACCGAGGCAATGAGCATCAAGTATTCGTTACATTGATTTTTTATTACATACGTTTGTAACATCTGGAACAAACGTAGATATCGAATTTATATACAAAACAAATAAAAATGAATTAAACAAACGGCTCTCAATTGCGCGAAGAAAGAAGATGAAAGTCCAGGTTGACTGGACGGAGAAAGTGGAAATCAGTAGGAAAACGGAGTTAACGCGCTCCGAAGGATATCGCGGCTTGTTCCCGAGGTTAGTTTCCTTCTCGAAGGGGACAGTCGGATGTCACGACAGCAGCAGTGGCGGAACGGGGGTTGGCGGTGCCGGCTGCGGGGGGTAGTGGATAGAAGGTGCCCATCGCGAGCCCGTCGTTCACGTAGGAGTGGCAGAAAGAGGGGGAATCCCGAGACCACACGCGCGCACGCGCCAGCTTCCAACGCTTCGACTCCCCCGATCCGATCAGTCTTGCGTAGACCTTTACACGCGTCGCGTCGCTGTCTCCATTTCCGCACGCAGTCGGCTAGTTCCTCGTCCGCTCGCACATACACACACACACACATACATACATTTCCCCTTCACTTCCCCAATTGTCCGCACGTTTTCGCTTTTGGTCGCTGTTCGGTGCGTGTTCGTTCTCTATTCTGAAAAACGAGCACCAGAAGCGAATCACGTGAGTGTGTTGCATCCCGCGGAAAGAAAGTGAAAAACGTGAGAGCGAGTCACACACACACGCGTGCTTTCCGGAAACCACGTGGCCGTAACGCGAGAATTTTCCGCGCTCTCTTTACGCCTCGAGACTCGACGACGCGACGCCGCCGCGCGCTTCGATTCGTCACGGACTTCAATCGGAGCAGTTTCGTTCATCTCCCCCCTCCTCTCAAACAACACTTTCGTTCAAGAGAAAAACGCGAACGTATATTCACGCACGAGAGTTTGTGTACACGTCGTGTCATGTCAAGGACACGAACCTCTCGGAATTTTTCGTCGCACGAAAGAATATCGGAACGTGCGTGTTAGAGAAAAAAAATTTTCTCGTCAAGAAAAATTACACATTGTTCTCCGAATCGAGTTTGCAGAGTGCGACATCTCGTCACACACACAAAAACCAAAACAAAAAATCACACAGTGCTTCGAACTGTTTCACATATCCTCCGATCGTCAAATCCCCCGCTCCGGGTTTTAGATACCCGTTGAAGTGATCCGCGTCCGATGCGATCGGAGACTCAGTAAAAGACACTAGCGAAAAAAAAAAAAAAAAAAAAAATATACACAGTGGTATCGGAGTACAAACGAACGGAACACACGAGGAGGAACATCTCGCGCGAGGAGATTTTCGCCATTCGAGTTTTCCCTCCTTTCTTCGCGGATTCTCTCCCTCTCCGCGACCCTTCAATCTATCTCTCTCTCTCTTTCTCTTTTCGCGTGAGGCCCGACGAGTGCAAGCCCTCTACTACTGCGCCGCGGACTGCGCTCGCCGCTCGCGTCTCGTACCTGCTCGCTCGACCGTCCCTGCAACCCCTGCCGACTCGTGCCGCCATCCTGCCCCCGCGAGAGGGTCGACGTGGGATCGATATTTACGAGGTAAGATGGCTCGCGCTTCTCTCTCTCCTTCCTCCCTCTCCCTCCCTCCCTCCCTCCCTCCCTTCCTCTCCCCTTTTCTCTTCACGCGACTTTTGGCCAATATGAATTGCTCGAATCCGTGTCGCTATTTACGCTCGCGAGCACCATGTGCTCGCGCGTTCAGGAGTTTTTCATAGTTTCCCCCTCGAATATTATTCGCACTGGCACTTCGAGCGTTTGGTTTCTCGTGGTGCGACATTACAATTATGTAATTGTCCGATGAGGTTACGTAAGCGCGCGCGCGCGCTTTTGCGCGAGGTTTTCACGTGTGTAAAAAGCATTATAGGATCGAGTAAGGTTTCGCCCTCAACGTAATTACGTGATTAGCGGCATTTTGTGGTGCGCGCGCTTGAAGGAAAAAATAAGTCGCGAAATAAGCTCGCATTTTGTTCGCGTGCGAGTGAGACAACGATTTGGTAAAAACGCGGTATAAATGTTTGGGAATCAACGCGGCGATTAAAACCCGCGTGGGATCTTCTTTTGTATTTTATATAATATCAATTTCGCGCAACGTACAGACTTTTTAGAGAGACTTCGCGGTCGCGCGAGCAACGGCACGCGCGAAAAACGCGTTTAGTCGCAAAGTGGCACCGCGCGTGAAAATTGCGGATACGCAAATAAAGGACGTTACGTAATTTCTTCGTGTTCCTCTGGGCGAGGCCGCAGGTTCTCTCTTTCTCTTTTGGGGGGAGAGTATGTGTGTGTGTGTGTGTTCACACGGGCGGTAAATATATCTACTAACGCAAAGGCGCGCGTGTTATATCGCCGATGTGAGCGCGCGCGGGGTAACGCGCGTTCTTTTTGGCAGCGGTTTGCGCGGAGTTTACGTATTTGATCGTAAAGACGCATAAACAGTTCTGGAATCTGACCAGAAATCGCGTGCGAGAGATTCGGCGAGTGCCAATGCGAATTCTCGCGTTCGCGAAATTCGCTCTCGTTGGATAACGGAAGCGCAAAATGAAATTGTTCACTTAGGGAAATTTGCGCAAATATTTGCGCGTGCTGCAAGTCGGCGTTACATCGGGGAAAATTAATAAACAACGTTGCAGCTTGTTTTTTTTTATTTGTTGTACAAGAAGAAATTATTTAGCGCGATTTAACCCGTTGTAGCTACGCATATGTGCACCAACAAAAATTGGAAAACCACGATTTTGTCAAAAAGTTCTGTTTATATTTTTCATTTTTCATGAAGAAAAAATGTTTTTGGACATTTTTAACTAATTCCATTCAATTTCTGAGAATTGTTTACTCCTACTTTCACTAGTTTTAAATTATGTTTGAGCTCATTACTGGAAAGTTATTAAACTTCAAACATGCGAAGTGCAAAATTGCACCAGTGTGGCTACAACGTATACTGGATTGAGG
>QVNV01025987.1:0-12335 GCA_014825455.1 Pseudomyrmex pallidus | reverse complement strand
AATCAATAGAGCGTTATTACAAGTATACGCATACGTAGTTTTAAATTGGAACCTTTACCAACTGAAAAATAATTGATTCATATTTATAATAATCGTTATTCATATCTAATATAGTGTCTACATAATGATAGTATATAGTTTTTACATTAAACACAACATCTTCAAATAAATAACTTTTGGCCACTTATTCGGGCTTCTTGGCCCACTGTGGCGTAGGCCTAACAGGGAAGGCAACGGCCCGGATAACCGGAGATTCCAGGTTCGACTCCTGAGAAGTTTTTTTGCAATATTTTAAAATTAGTTAGGGGGGTATTCGGGGGAGTATTCTTTCATATATGAGATGCAAATCTAGCATCCTATATGATTTAAAGAATTGAAATTTCAATTCGAAACTCACGTGTAAAACAAAATTTACATGTGAACACGTATATATATATATATATATATATATATATACGCATATTTCCGCAAGAACATCCTGCAATCGGCTCTTAAAACCGTATATGTTTTGTTATAAAGAAGAAACTTTTCTAAGATTAAGTAAGCAAGATAATAGCAGTGTAACTACTATAACCTTATGTGACAACCCCCTCTCCTGTCTTTTCTATCTTCGATATGCAGCATACCTTTTGACACGTATTCGTACAATTTTATTCTACGAAGAAAAGAGACAATATTTTAAACTCTTTCTTTTGCATCAATATTTCTTCCTTTTATGTGAGGACGTGGCGCAGATCAGCGAAATTTTTTTGTATGCGCGCGCGCACGGGCTTCGAAATAACTAGATTTATTAAAGTCGTCTCCCTGTCTTCGTATTACACTCAGGCAGACTGTATAATTAATCGGCAGTCACCGGACACCAAGGGACGTGACAGAAAAATCGACGTTTCGTCGTCGTGACGGATGACGCTCCGCGACGGGAAGCGGCTATATGTGAGTTATTCTATTAAATATTCAATTATTTCTGCCTTCCATTCTCCTGACGTCTGGAATTCCGTTCGACGCGACGACGACGACGACGAAAACGACAACGGCGGCGACGACGGCGCGCGCTGCTGCATCGTTGGAGCTGGGCCGGGCGGCGGAACCGGAGAGCTTAATCCCTATTCATAGACTCAATCGAGTGATTTCGAATAAATCCTTCCAGCGTTCGGCGGGATCTGCTGCAATTAAAATACTTTAATATCCTTTGGAGCACGTACCCGCTCCGGGCGATGCCTTCACTGCCGCGAACCTTTTCCCGAACTCGCCGCACTGCTCATTCCTAATTTCTTTTTGTACGCTCCGCTCTTATTAAACGTCCCAATTCGCATGCCTCGAGAAAGCACGTTCCGCCTCTTCCTTCAAAGCGCCCCTTTATGGCAACACAAGCAAATTCGGACTCGCTCTCCGATTCCGTTCGTATTGCAACGAATAATCGCGCACGAATTTACTATACACGGGCGTTACAACGGCTTTCACAAAGCTCGCGAGTCGGCTTTGAGACCAACGAAGGTTTCCGCGATTAAGGCGCAACTACATAAACACGCCAGTTTGGATTTTCTTGGCCAAGCAATTTGCGATTAATACATATAGTAGCTGATATGTATACGTGTATATACATATATATACATATACACACACACACATAATATATATATTCGTCAGACACGTCTTGCAATGTGTCGGACGGCAAAACTTTTGAACAAAGACAGACCCAAGTAAAAACGCGAAAATAATTTATCATTGTTCTGTGTCGGACGATCTATCACACCGATACATTGCACGCAGGAACATTTTGCTAGAAGAACGGGAGCGTCAGCTGTGTGAAATCGCTTGAGGGGAAGTCGATCTCTATGCGATCATGTTCATTCGGAAGTAGCGTACAACTCACGGATATCAGGCTTCGAGTGATGTGCGCAGGATACTTCGAGAACGTTGTTTTGAGATCGCAATTTCAGATATTTTGGGAAAGTATTTATGCAACAATAAACTCCAATTTTCTAAAATAAATTTCAACAATTATTAAGAGAGAGAGAGATGCTCGAAAGATATTAACAAATTACTTTAAATTGGATTTATAAGAAAAAAGAATCTGTTTTTGTTTACATTTTTGATAGAGAATTCTTTGTTCTACGCGCGTCGCGTCTGCAATTCCACTTCGAGACGATTTCGTTTGTTTCTCGGCCAAATTGCTTGCATCCGAGCCGAACTTACGGAAATGTCGTGCTTTTTGGCCAAGTCACGGCTCGGTCTTATTTCATACGAAACGGTGCGATATCTCGCCGCCGTTTGCCGAGGATACCATAGATATACCCTTAACACAATCGAGCCCGCTTTGGCAGCGGCCTCTTTACTGGCAGCAGGATAGCCTACTCTACCTTTTCTCTACTCTTTTCCGTGATTATGACCGGCTCACATAAAAGTTTCACCGCAAAACTTCGCCGGCGATACGTGCAATTCTCTTCTCTTTCTCCGTTTCCTTCCTCGATATCTTCCCCGCCGTAATCCTCCACCTTTCATAAGCGTGTCTTCCGCGACTACACTCTGCCTTTATTCCTTGGGTCAGAAAGAAGTAGTTGCACATTCGCAAGAGCGGTATACTTTCAACTAGCGAATCCGACAGCTGCGCCGAATCCTCGACTTCGCAGCAACAAGGTCGAGAACGAGGATGCAGAAGGTGGGAGAAAAGAGTGAGCGGAACCGAACCGGAACAGCAGCGAAAAGAAATAGGCTACGATTGTGTGCAGGATGAAATAAGTTGGCGGCGGACGGGCAAAAGAAAGGCCAACAGAATTTCCATTGATAGCGGGCTCTTTGGGAGCCACGTCCATACTTATGAATAAGTTAAATGAGTGTCCTCTTAGATGCTCCCTTTCGGACGCCGTCTACTATTGTTCTTGCCCGATTCAATCATCTTCATCTCGAGACTCAGCGCGGCTCTGTGACGCTCAGTCAGTAATAAATTCATAATTTCACTGCTGCGGTAGGCGATGCGTCTCGTTCGAGACAGACGTATTGCGTAATTATCTTAATTATCTTGCGAATAATTCAAACAACCGACTATATTCCTTTCTGTCTTTCTCTTTCGAAAGAGTTGAGACAGGCAGACAGTTCGCCGATGCAATTTTAATACCGGTTACCAAAGAGCTTTTAATCGTGAAAACGATACGTTTCGTAATCAGCAGAATTAAATTATCTGACGGAATATAACTGACGTCTTCTCGGAAACGCAACAATTTGATGAAAATTAAATAGAAAAAAAAAAAGTACAATTGTGCTTAGAAATAACATTTCTTTCGGTCTGATTATTTCTCTAGCACCAATTTGTATTAATGTTATTTTTAACATGATACATGTAATGTTAATATTATTGATTTATCACAATTTATGTTATCACACTCTCTTATATACAATTATATCTCTTTGTTTCTTTGTTTCATATAGTGTTACAATCTCTCTCTTTTTATCTAAATATTTAAACAAATTAATGAAGAAATTGAAGGTTGGTATAGTTTAAAACTAACAACGAAATAAATGATAAAAGCCGATGTTTTGCGGAATAAATATATCCAAATATATATTTATATTTTACAAGTGTACAAATTTTTACACATGATTATTTTTTGAATTGAAATTTTTCAATTTATAAATCCATGGGATGTTAGGTTTCCATCACATATATGAGAATACCCTTTTACTCTTTCCCTAATTTAGAAATTATATTGCGAAAAAAAAAACACCTCAGCCAGGAGTCGAACCTGGAATCTTCGACTTTCCGTGCTAATGCCTTTCCTTTTCGGCGTTTCCTATTATTTCTAATATAATTTCTAAATTAGTTAGGAAAGGAAAAAGGATATTTTCATATACGTGATGCAAACTTAGCATCCTATATGAATTGAAAAAGTTCAATTTAAACATAAACATGTGTAAAAATTTACACTCCTAAAATATAAATATATATTTATTCCGCAAAACATTTAGCGTATCGGCTCTTATTACCTATTGAATTTCGTAGTTAGTTTTAAATATTCTATAAGACTCTTTCTCAAAGCTGCGAATTTTTCGGCCTGCTTTTTATATTTCAACGATGACCAGTTCCGAGCAATTAATTGTCAAATTGTATGACGACGTCTGTATAAAAAAATATCACAAAATTGTGTCTCACAGCTGACTCGTTCGGTTGACGCGAACTGCACGACGACGTTAACGCAAATCCGCGGACTATGCGTGCTGTTTCCAGCGTGTTAATTCGTGTATACATCAGCTTTCCGCTTGTGTTTCAGACAATGGTCCGCCCCCCGTGGAGCAGAGCGATGACGGATGGTTGAACTTCACAAAAATCACTCGGGCCGAGAGCGGCTGGTACAAATGCTACACGCGGCATATGCTCGGCATTTTCACCAGCATCGGATATTTTCTCAACGTTCGCTGTGAGTAAATCGTTGTCATGCCACTTTGTCGCTTTCCATAGAGTAGATGGGATTTTTCGCGCGTTTTGAGCAAGGATATTGAGTTAATAAAAATAAATTTTCTTTGGAGAAAGAAAGACATAGGCATAAAATGAAAAAAATGTTTCTTTGAGAAAAAAAATGTCGAAACAATGTCTTGAATTTTGTAATTAACATTTCTACTACTTCCATGATTTTATAGTAAAATATGGAAGTTTTTGTTGTTTTTGTACGTCATATTTTATAAAAACATGATATGTGTACACACTCTTTTTCTCTCTCTCTTTTTTTTTGAATGAGATATGTTAAGTATCGACAAAGGATAATTTTACATCGCACAGTGCGCCTTTTGGCTGATGTATTGTCTACCTTCTGCGCATTTGAAAGCACTCGAAGAGACATACTCCCTGATTCGGAATGCGAAGGGGATCGTCGCTGCAGCCAATAACCGGAAACCACAGTCATTTGTCAAGGGCGGAAACCGCCGAGCCAACCGGAAATTATCCGTGCCCCGTCGTGAAAATTTGCAAATTTCCTACCCAGTCTCGTTCCTTCTATCTTGCCGTTATAACCAGAGGGTGATGCGCTGCCTGCATTTCAAGCCTCGTTCTCTCTCTCTCTCTCTCTCTCTCTCTCTCTCTCTCTCTCATTCTCACACACGTTCTCTACTATTCTACTGTTCTCCCTTTTACTCTCACTCCTCATTTTCTGTCTGTGTTTTCTCACCCCCTCGCCTGCTCTTCTAACCGACGATGTTGGATACGGGCTTCCAAGCACCTAATCTCTACGCAATTTAGATGGCTCGAGAGCACCTATAAACCAAACCATCCTCCTTCATGGGAATTATCGATTACATTGCTACTACGTCTTGTTCGAATCTCCCTCTAGATTACTTATCCGTCGGATAACGTCACGACGAGTTTAAACCGACGCGCTAATTTTATCAGTTGGTAGAGAGTTTGCAGATATAAGATCTAGTTTTTGAAAGGACATTTTTAGAGATCTATGAGTAGAACTCACTATTGCTGTCAAATACGTGAACAGTCGTTGTAATTAGTAATACTTTTTATTATGGACTTAAATTTTTTTTTTTTTTTAATTTAATCCTTATATCTTAGAGAATAATTATCGCATCAAAAAATGTCTCTTTTCAAAAATGTTACGTTGTAATTGCGTGCGATAGCGCATAATATTCGGACACTTGATTCAACAAAGCGCCTTAGATGCGCATAATTGAATTAGCAGAAGCACAGGCATATCAAAGTAATTAGAGATAACACGATCGCAGACGGACGAAGTATATGAGAGATCCCTAATCACGTTAGTGCACGCGAATCGCATTAAGATTTAGGACGGTCATAAGCCGCTACGGCGGAAGAAGGGAACGTAGATGGAACTCGAGGGTAACGAGAATTGTCGAAAAGGGAATAATCCCCCGTCTGACGGAGAACCGTCAAATTATCCGACTTTTCTCCTCCGCACACGCTCCTTTTCTTTTCGTCTGTTTGTTAAAACGCCGCAGCGCGGTGTTTGCTGTAAAATTCCGAACAAACTACAAGACAAACGAGAGGTAGGTATAGTTGAGGTCCGAGCGAGCGTGAGAGGAAGTGAAAGCTTCCATCGTATCCGCGCCACTTTGATCCCTTTGTTTTGCTATAGGATGAGCCGGAGGATCAGCTTGCTAACTCAAAGGACTGCTGCGCCCTCTCCCGTCCCTTCGCTTCTTTCTCTCTCTCGGGCGAATTCCACCGCACAGTCCGGCTCTAATTCTCGAACACTGCAATCTCTCCTTTCCTCGCATACCCCCTCGTCCACCATCTCAACATCCTTCTCCCTGTGTTTCTTGTCTTTGTGCAACTGTGGGCATAGCGCTAGCTGAAGAGCAAACGTATCGCAGCCGTATAATTTCATAGGTGGAATCAGACACGAGAGATGGTTGAGGGAAGTAAAAGTTGGACCCCCGACAGTACGTCGCGATATACATCGCGGTAGGAAACCGATTTTTATCGAACCGACACGAGCGCGAGGAGTGGAGATTCTGGTTCAACTTTATCCTTCGTACGTGCCGCTGATCTCTCTGATATCAAGGCGGCTCCCTCGATAGCGAAAAAGTAACAGAAAAAAAAAAAAAAAAAAAACAAACAAATACGTTAAACATGTTAAGAAACATTATTTGTAGCCTCACAGCTATAATGTCGTAACGTAGAAAATATTAACCACGTGACTTATATATAAAAATAACAACAGTTTTTATTTAAATATATTTTAAAGATTTTATGTATATAATTGCAAAATTAAAGTTTAAAATACATAAATAAGATAAATAATAAGCATATGAGAGACATGAGAGCAATTACGAAAATAAGATAGAGAGCAATAATAGGATAAAGCGAGCAATAATAGTTCGTCTCTAGATTGTAATAAAAGCACATGTATTTTATTTGATTGCAATTACGATCGTGCGAAGACTGACTTTCATCCGTTTTCCCAGACATATCGACACACGAAGAACAGAAAAACTTAGCTGTCGTTATTAACACAAAGAAGCGCGAGAATTTTTTAGTAAAAATATTTTGCCGTTAGACGAATCTCTTACAATATTACTGTAAGAGTACTAACCAACGTACTCCGGTAGATATTTAAATTATATTTCATACAATCCTATGTGTCAAAAAAATAGGAACTATCTATTCACTAGTAGACAGAACTATATTACTTTCCGATCCTAAATTTTATTACAAAAATTTAACATTTTGCATTAAATATTGATGAACATTAACGGTAAATTTGCATATTAAGGGCGACTTCACCGATTTCAATGATCTTGACATATGTTGTCAAGGACATGTTTCCAACAATTGAAAGGTTTTAGCCGTCGCTCGTTCTTCGTTAAAAAGTTATGGACGAAAAAAGTTTCGGTAAATATACAGAATAGGGGAGCCTTCTTTAGTTGCTTTCTTGTTCACATATGTTGTCAAAGACATTGTCCTGAGTGACATGCAAAAGGTTTAGTCGTCGCTCGTTGTTTATCAAAAAGTTATTAACAAAAAAAGTTTTATAAATAAACTCTTATTTTTCGATGTACATTTTTTTCGTGTTGTAAGCGTGTAGGCAAGGGGGCTGCGCTCCTCCACTTGCACCCCCCTCAGAAGGGGCAAAACATGATAAGCTTAGGGAGGTGCAAGTAGAGGGGCGCAGCACTCCCCTGGCCTACACACTTACAACACGAACATATCGTACGTGAATGTTTCTTATCGTGAGTTTTACATTAAAAGTTTTTTTTTTTTTAATTTTATTTATTATATACTAAATATTTCTGTATAAGTCATATTATGTCTAAAATATATATTAGACAGATATATGTCTAAAATCATTATATATTCTTTGTCTGAAATATACACGGTGTCGAAAAACGATAGTTCAGTTATGAAACTTTTTATGTCCCTAACTTTGTAACGCAGAACGAGCGACGGCTAAAACTTTTCGATTGTTACTCAGGACGGTCACCTTAACAATACATGTCAAGGTCATTGAAATCGGTGAGGTCGCTCTTAATATGCAAATTTATCACATTAACTACTCCATTGACATAATTTTCAACACAATCAATCGGAGTTTGAGAACATTTTGCACTAAACTATAATAGCCATTTAAGACAGTCAATCCAAACAGACAATGCAAACGAATTTCACCGCATTCCAATATTTTGTAGTCTCATATGAACAAACTATCACTAAACATATTAAAAATATCACAATCAATACAGATAATCAATTAAAATTAACTTATAGAAATATTAAACAATTATCAAAATTTATCAAAACTCACAAAGATCATATTCCTAATCAGAAACACAAGGATATTGTTTATTGCATATCATGTAATGATTGTGAAGCTAAATACATAGGACAACCGAAGAAACAATTATATACTAGAGTTAAAGACTACATCAATTATGTAACTAAAGACATGATAGACACATCAGTGATAGCAAAACACAGTTTGGAAAAGAGACACAATTTTAATTGGAACAATGTAAAGTTCCAATTTAGTTAATAATAATAATAAGTTATTTTAAAAGACATCAGAAATGTTACATATAAATATGCAAAACAACAGTTTAAACATAATGGCAGGCATAGAATTATTAAATGACATATACTTACTATTATAGATAAAATCGAAAAGCATTCAGACATTTCACAATTTCTATATAGACCACACTTGTATATTTATATATGTGTGACGTCCTATGTCAATCAAACTCAATACGACAAACACAGGCAAAACAACAACCACGGTAAGAATTCGTATTCGAACCGTTATTATAACTGACCAAATATGACATTTTTATTCTTTAACAGTATTGTAAATAAGGTTTTACATATTCTATGTAATAATTATATTTTAAGGTTGTTAGTCTTGTGTCAATATATCTTATTTGTTGTTTATATATTAGAATTCAATTGAAGAGAACTTAAAATCGAAACGTCTTAACAAACAAAAAACACATTGCGTATAATTATTGCCAAACATTCTGCAACTATTGTTCTAACTAGCCGTTATCAAACTAATTTAAACTTAAAGTTTTACAATATTCTTATTTTACAGTGTGGCGATGCATTTTTTATTATCTCATGCATATCTTTACCGCATTCTATTCTCGCAAAATACAGCGGACAATGAGTCGAGCGCTGTGTTCACTTTTCTCGCGTTACTGGCGTCATTCTTTTCTTTTGGTTACGCGCAAAAATGTTTAAATTCTCTTCGAATTTGTCGGCCGTCGAAAGATTTAAATCAATGTCATTTAGATGATCCAGATATGGAGACCGAAGCGGAGGCGCTCAACGGCGAGGCGACCGATTCCCGAAGAATGGAGGTGCAGATCGGCGGCGCGGTGACGCTCGAATGCGACGGTGGTTGCTGGGGCCACGGACCTGGTATGGATCCGGTCGGTGGACCCGGACCCCTTGCTCTGAGTCGAGTGGTGTATCAAGAAGGAGGAGAGTACCGATGCGTCGCGCCCGATCGAAAAATGCAGGACACGTGGCGAGCGCAGTTACCGTATCACATCACAGTTACCGGTGAGTCTAATAAAAATCCCTTCACACTAGTGCCGACATCATTTGTTGCGGCTTGTCTCTCTTTTACTCGCGCGCGTGCGATATTTTTTTTTTTCACGTATATCAACGTCCGTGGATTTCGAGAGAGCAATTTTTCAGTCCGCGGATGCGAGATAAACGATAGAAATTATCCAAAACCCGATTAGACGCTCGCGGTGCACGTTTGCGAGTTACAAATTGAATTGCGATTCACGTGACGTTGGTAATACGAGTGAGATACATTGTCGCCGCGATTGGTATCTAACGAACACACGTAACATTGTGCGGCATGTCGCATTGTGTTCGGTCGCAATGCAGGTCGCCGCGGGCTAACTACCTTGTGTGCGCTATCTGCTTCTAAATTTAATTATAACAGTTGACATTGTATTAACGTGGAGCCGTGTATTACACGGTAACGCATTAATTATCGGTTGAAACTTTTGACGACCTACTGAGGAATATGGCGCAGCGTGGAGTTAATGCATTCCTTTAATCCATTTAATATGGATAGATGCGCGATACGTGGTTATATAAACAAATAAACTGGAACCGCACTCAAATAGTATAGTTAGTACATTTGCGTTTCATGTGCACACTTGTAAACACGAAGTTTGTTATGGTATGCACGCAATTTACAGCGGCATCAAATAAGATACTTCGTTCTGAAGCCAGCGAGTCGCAGTGAAGAGTGAAAGAGTAAAATTCCCGACTGGCATTTGTGTAATTATTAGAAAGCGGAAAAATATGCGTACTTTTTGATGAAACAGATGTTTCGCCAAATATATAGGCCAAAGTTCCGCGGTTAAATGTTTCAAATAGTATTGCGCGCAAAATTACACATGCAAAATTTACACATGTAGTTACATGCGGCAAAACAAAAAATATTTATAGTCAAACCACATCCATCTATGGTTGAGAAAACCATGCTAAATATTTAATATTTCGTTGTACAATAAGTATATTCAGTCTACGCAAAAATTGTGAATTTAAAAATAATGTGCATTAAAATATTAAAATATTAAAGATTGAACAGAAAATAGTGGAAAACATACGTTTTCTGTACTTGTAATATTTTAGCTTCTTTTCAAGTTAAACATCGTTGGAAAAAATAATGATGATGGCGCAGGATAACAAATTTATCTTCGTTTTGCTCACAAAAAGTATGCCATGCTTTAGTCATAAAAAAATTCAACCAAGTATGAAAACAGAAAGAAAATATAAATTTTCGGTTCGTTATATTAATTCGTCCTCTCAGATAAAAGCCGTTACGGCTAGCATTACATCGTGATTATGATAATGTTTTTTAATGGATATGGTCGAATAATAACCGTCGTAATGTTACACTATGCGAAACCATACGGCTAACGATTACATAAAAGTTATGCACCACGTGTAGAGTATTCGTAATTAAATACTTCTCCGCTGTCGCATTGCGGCCGGAAGAAATTAATTAAACGATGAGAATGTGTGAGGCATTTTTATTCGTTATTAAAGCTTCGTAACAGCTTTCAGTATCATTTGCCGCGCAAAACGCATCGCATGAAAATACACCTGTATTATTATTACTTTTCTTCAGTCTCCGCGAAACATGATAAGTTTACTTTGACACAAACGTTATATAGTTATGTTTTACTCAATCACGTATAAATGTTATGCAAATGCAACAACAATAAAATTATTCATCGCTATTTATTTATTACATACATGTTATGTATTGTTATATGTTGTTTGTGCGCAGCGCATACATAAATTAAAGTTAATAAATTGTTGTTTGTCTAACAAAAAATACATATGTGGATTATTTTATGTAAGTTAATTCGCATTTAAATGTATATTTCATCTTCTTTTCTAAATCTGTCTTATGACAAATAAGATTTTTCACTGAATCTTGTCTGACGACAAGCACTTTTTTTCACTTAAACTCCGGCTCATCACAAGCGTGTTCCTCTATAAACTCGTCTGACCACTTTGCGTCCAAATTTTTTTGTTTTTCACTAAACGTATTTGATCGCTTACGTGTTTTTTTCTTCGAAGATCTAATTATTTTAAATAAAATATCAAATAAAAAATAGTGCAACGTAATTCGTTAATTTAACGCTTTCAATTAACATCTTATTTTTTCCTATAAATTACAGAATTTGCTTGAGACACAGCATTTTTGCGTAATGATGCTCGGTTCATTTAAAATACAAAAGCTTTAGGAAAAATCTCGCATCCGATAATGCGACTTCGAATCTGCGCGTTTTTATCAGGACTTTGAAAAACCGGATGGAGGTAAACGGCAGTAAAAGATACATAGATGCTCCGTGCAACACAGCTGCCGGTCACAGACGCGCACGTAGCATACTTCTCGACGATAGTGGTCAACAGAACGTGACGTTGTATAAAACGAACACAATATCAGCTGCCGTTGAGTCAGACTTAAACTATACCCAGGGCTGGGCAAAATACATTATTAAAGTATTTAAAATAAAAAATACAAAATACTGTCAATCGTAGTATTTAAATTACAAAATACAAAATACTTTTACTTTTGCGATTTAAAATACAAAATACAAAACACTTCAAAACCGATTATCTAAAATACAAAATACGTTTTTGAAATACAAAATACTTTCTAATCCGGTTTTTTAAGTACGATAATATATATATATAGATAATAAACTATATTACTTCTGTGGTAAAAATTAAATTCTGAAAAGAAAAAGTTTTTATATATAGTAGTTTTTCTTTTAAAGCAGCCAAAGTATCACAATGCTTATTGTCTGTGATTGGCCTCTTCTTGTAAATCTATTTGATATAT
>QVNV01025986.1:0-12339 GCA_014825455.1 Pseudomyrmex pallidus | reverse complement strand
GGCAAATAACTTTTCTATTCAGTTTAACTCAATCTATCACCATACTTCGGCTTGGTCAAAATTTTTGGGACACCCTGTATATATATGTATAAAGCTTGTTTTCTAAATAAAATAAAAAATACAATAACACCAAAGAAATAATTTAATTTTAAATAATTTTAATTGTGGATCTAATGCAATCTCAGGAATTCACATCACATATGTAACGTAATGTGATTATATGATAGAAACATGAATTACAAACTGTTTTAATTATCGCTACCACAAGAAGGCGTTTGCACAATTTTATTGTACGTGCATAGAGAAGGTAGATCGCTATCTCACTGCGAGATTAAGCAGTGGTAATTGTTTCATAAATACTTCATTCGATACGGATTATGAGCGCGAATTAGTTTGAATGAATAACGATTATAGGGTGCAGAAGAGAATAAATTTGAATTGATATCTATCTACTGTACATATGTGTGAATCATTGCAGAGATATTTCGATTTTCTATATCATTTAATATACTTACATACCATAAATTTCTTTAGAGAATCCTAAATTTTTTGAATTTTTAATTGAATTAAAAATTTTGAATTGAATTACACACATCAGAGGCATCAAAATATGTTTGAGTAGAAAATTGTTAGTTTAACAAAACATAAGTTAAAGCTAATTTGATAAAATACAAGTTAATACTGTTTATGTGTCCTTTACAATATTTTAATTTAATAATGTTTATTCCTACAACGTGCAAATTTGCGATTTTCCAAGCCGCATTAAGAAACGAAACGTTATTAGATCACGAGAGTCTTTGCGAGAAAATCGTTCGGGTGCCTTTGTTCTTTTTTTTTTTTTTTTACTTGTGCACGTTAATAAAGTACAAAGTAAGGCGAGGAAATAATGACGAATCGAAATGAAGTACCGAGGGCGGCGCGGACAAGGAACAAATGACGGTGTGCGGAATGCGCTTTGTTCGCGTTTCTCTCTCCCGATGATACATTCGCCGCGTCTCTCTTCCTCTGCGTTCCCAACCTCTTTCTCTCGATCGCTCACGGCAGTTCCTTCTGCGGCTCTTTCTCCCTCTCTGTCTTTCATCTCACCTCGGCAACCTCAGCAGCCGACATGCTGGACCATGCGTCCGTCGAAAGGGCACGCAAACTCGCGTTTGCCCTTCGGTCACGAACGCCGACCTTCCTTCTATCAAACTCAAGACACGTTGCTATCTTTAGCTTTCAACCATAGTTTAAATTTTTTTTGAATTTTTTATATTGTATATAATTTTATTATATAAAGTTTATTATATAAAAAAAAGATATTAACAATGTGTTTATCCTCGAACATACATTCAAATAAATTTTACGTACTCTTTAACGCCGCTGTATGTGCGGGACAGGTTGTGTTGAGTGTCGCGGATGAAATAGGAGGTGGCAATTACATTATACCGTGGGCCGTTGCAAAAATTGTTGAATAACGGAGAATTAATGCTCTCCGCTCTTGCGCAGTTCACCTAGATCGCACGCGATAATGGTAATTCAGAATTCAATGTGCAATTTTAGCAGCTGGGATTTACACACAACTTAGCCGCTCGCTGTGCCGCTGTCATGTAGGGGAGATAGATCTCCTTCATCTGGCATGCAAACGCTGTACGCGGTAAACTGAAATCCGAATGATAAACTTCGCTTTCTTCGTCGAGGGAAACTTCGGTGGGTGTTTGCGGTGGGTTGTTTAAAATATACGCGACATACCCGCGATAAGCGCCGCCGATTTGCGACGTATATTATGTGGCTAATTATATGAGCAGCATCTAATAAGCTAAAGTTTTCAAATACTTTAGTATTAAATTCTTACCACACATAAATATTCACATAAATTGTATATAAAACATATAATTTGAATTTATTTTTTCAACAATAATTATTAGTTTACAGAAATATGTTTGTGAGCCAGAATTCATAAGTGATAATCTCAGGGGGTGAAAGAATCGATTTATCTCGCGTGAATCTCGCGTGGTGGGCGTCGACCACCTTAAAAAAGAGGCGTGCGTCTTCTTCAGCGTTGTTTCGGCTCGTTGAAGAGGAAGAAGCCGCAGACGTCACCGCAATTGTCATTTCGAAAAGCGTGTGGAGGACAGAGGGAATTGTCATCAAACAATTTTTGTTTCTTATTTTTTTTTAGAGAGAGTGAATTGAAGTGTCTTTCTTTGAACGACACTTCAATTTTCTCTCTTCTCGAGTCGGCACCCAAACTGTGTCGGTCATCACACGCACGCAGTTATATCGACTTAATAACTACAATTTTCTTCGCCTCGCAAAATCTCGATCTTGAAATCCAAAGCCTTCCGGGGCGTCATCACACTTTATTTGCAAGATCAATCGACGCAGCCGATAACGCTCGTACGTGGGTGCGCGGCTATATCATTCTCACTCCGATGTCCGTGCAATAAACCGCTCGATCCGCGGCGCAGATCTCGGCGTAGATATCTGACCTCAGGCCGGTATCGTTTAACATCCGCGATCGCGCGGCACCGAGTTCAGTCTCGTCCTTTCGTAACGCGCGCTAAATTACCTGTCTCTTTTAACGTTGTGCGTGCAGCTTCAAGTGCTTGATGGACGCCTCGCGGGCTTAACCCTTCAACTGTGGGAAAGATTGAGCGAAATCTTGGACAAGCGCGATAGTCTCAAGTAAATTCGGCTTGACGGCATTAAAACTACAAAGTATAGACCTTTGAAACAGATGGCTCGTATTTTTCAATAATCGAGTAATGTAAATTATCCTTAGAAGTTTGTTGTTACTGTTTATATGTGTTATATCGCGGTAAATCGCGGACTTGATGCGAGATTTAAATCACGTAGCGATTAAAGAGCACGTAAAGTCACGCGAAAACATCGTCAACACGAAGATCGAGTCGATTAATCAAGTGAAAGTATCAAGTAAATTTAGGTTTATGTTATTTACAGTTAACTGTGTGTGTCGTTCAGAATTTTTTTCTGCAATAATTGAACCCAAAAGTTAAATTTTTTCGGCAAAAGACAAGGATGTAAATTTTTTGCACGCAAAAAGATTTTATGTTTATTTTTCGTGATTATATTTTGTGTTGACGCACGTGTCAGCATCTTTCTAGCTCAGTTCTCCTTCTGTTAAACTCTTCTCGATCAATGAAAAAACCACCCACACGTCTCTCACTCTCGCGTCTTCCACCCACATCTTCTTGCTAGACCTGCTGGTGTTTATAGTCGATTTGATGCTTGCCATTGATCATGCTGTCAAGTTGTGGCAAAAGAGTCTTGTGTCTTCGACTTCGTTCAAAACTCGTTGCGATCGCACGACAAAGCCGAATTTTTTCCTGACATGAAAAAGTACACATTGAAAGATATCGTTTCTTGAAGTTTTGTTCAACAATTACAAATTTTATTTTAACCAATATCCACAAGACAAATTAGATATATTCCCTACATCGTTATATCGAGCGCGTCTCACTCTTCGATTTCCCACTCTCATTCTGGATAATGACACCACCTAACGAAATTCGAGAACAGCGCGCTTCGGCATCTTTCCGCGCGTCATCGCATCAATCGACAATGATTGCCGCCTCGAGTCTCTCTCTCTCTCTCTCTGTCTCTCTCTCTCTCTCTCTCTCTCTCTCTCTTTGATTCGGCATACAATGTACGACTCAAGAAGAAACGTTGACAGCTCCATTTGTGCGGCATTGAAATCTCTCTACGATCTCGCACCGAGAGATTTCAACGCCCATTGTCATCGCGCGCGCGCGCGCACGTCATCGCACCTCGAAAACCCTTGATTAACCTACAACAGGGATGCATTCATATCACCAACGATAGGCGAGCTCTCCGGTCACGTTGCGAAACGAATGCGAGGCGCGTTACGTCGGTGTAAGTACGCACCTGTAAGACCACCTGTTACTCGCGGTCTCATCTTAGGACTGTCGCACGAGCCCGCCACAAATGACCGCCAGGCAGAGAAACGTCAGACGAAAATGATTAATAAGAATCGGCTCATCTGTTATATGTCGCGTGTGTGTGTGTGTGTGTGGAATTCTATCTTAATTGAATTGCGATTGCACAGCCGCGCATTTGCACAAATGCCACACGTCCGTCGATTATTTCTGAATCTACATGAACGTAATATTTCATAAATATCTAAAAAAATATTGCAAAAGATAAATATATTATAAAGTATATTATAAAAGCTGAGCATGTTGTGCTTTATCGAGTCTCTATAAAATTGTCAATCTTTTTTCACTTTTTAAGTTATTGAGAAAAATTTCAACGAGAGTCCGAATCAAATTCTCGGCGAGAATAAGTTTCGACCATTTCAATTAAAAATTTAAATGGTCAAAAAAAGAAAAACATGAAGAGACGTTCGATACACTCATCGATGCTTCCGAAAGATTCCAGGAGAGACTTCAAAAAAAGAAATAACGGAGAAAACGCCGGTTTTTTACACTCCCCGGCTGAATCCAGCGACATAATCATCGAGTATAAATCCAACGAGCGATATTGAACGGTTATATTTCACGGCGGGCAAAAATGCAAAACGTCTCTCGGAAATCTGACGTCTCAATCCGTCTCTGAGTTCTCGTCGATATTCCGAGCGGTCAATTAAGACATGCCTCCCAGATGTCGGGTCCTTACGATGACGACGACGACGACGACGACGATAAGTCGCGCGAAGAAACGGTATTACGCGGCGCGCGGTATCTCGTAGTCTCCGCTTGCAATGCGTGCTTACGTGTACCGATAATCTCCGTTCCTGCTGCCGCGGTCGTCTCGTTACTTACTCCCTATTTACCCGCCAGAAGATACGATCTGCCGAAGTACTCGTCGAAGAGTGGGGAAATACCTGGGCAGAAGCAAATGCGAGCGAGAGATTCCCCCAGCCACCCAAGAAGAAACGTCGTAATAATTAATATTGGCGATCGAGGGGACGATATCGATGCAGGCAGTACCCGAAGGGGTCCCGATCGAAGAGACAGAAATTCTCGGAGATTCGAAGATTAGGTGTGTAGCCGCGTGGCTGCACAAAGTAAGACGATGCGTACTCTTCGCCGGGAGACACGAATATAAAATTTCTTGCTGCTCGTTGATTGCTCTCGAAGCTCTCGAGAATAAATGAAGGGCTTCGGGCAATGACACTCGGGCACTCAGATACGCACGAGCGAAGAACCTTGTCATTCTCCGCGCAGATTCGATTACAGCGGCAATCTAAAATTCTTTCCTCTCGAGAAATAATGTGTTGCGCGAACGTATCAAAAGAGTGCCGCAGGAATAAAAAATATCGAGTCTCGGGTAGTGATTTCTGCTGTTATGTTCGTTTGTTTAAATCTGGCTCGGGATTAAGATAAGCAAATAAAATCGCTAAATCGCGCGAAAGATAAAAAAAAAAGTTTATACAAGCGCGTCGGAATAATCTTGAAATCGGATTGCGTCAAGCAGACATTCGATTTTTCAGAGAAGTGTCATTTTTGTTAATAGTTGTCCGGCCCATCTCGTCCGTTCCCTCGCGTAAATAATATGTATCCTCGCGTCCTTACACGGCAAATCGGGTCTGTGCACTCGGCCTCTTAATAGACGCTTTATTCCGAAACGCGATATACCGTAAAAGCCAAGAACGATAAAGACGGCCGATTAATTTACGGCGGTTCCATAATCCTTTGAGATAAATCTTCTCTCATCGAACCTCACAATCTCTCCTTCTTTTCTCATCGGATTGCGTCCGTCTTTTTTCATATCTCTCTCTTTCTCTCTTCTCTTCTTCTTCTTTCTATTTTTCTCGTCCAACCGAACCAACAAAATAAAAAAGAACGCAACATATGGCGGAGCTTATTCCCGCCTAATGGCCAAGAAGAAATCGACTTGAGGCTTATCATTTTAATGGAAACTTTTACGAAGGCCCACTTCAGGCGGTATCTCTTAGCGGGACAAATTCTGGGTGGCTGTTCCGCGCGCGTTAGACAAGTTGCACTTTTCACCTGCGATGCGCGGCGTGCACGCTTCGATTATTATGTTAATGGGAAGAAAAAAAAACATTCCGAAAGAATCCTTTCGCCTGATTATATGCGCCAATGCGTCTCGAAATGCGTTGCTCGAATAGCTGTTCTAAAAGCCATCAGGTTGTCCAAGTTTTTCGACGAATTCATTCCGCAAAATTTTGTTGTCGCTACTTATCGACGCATATTTACATAAAAGTTGTATGTTAATGAGTGTTGTGAAAAAGTTCTCAGAGATAGATCTTCTGAGTTATATGAGTTCTCTCTCTCTCTCTCTTTCTCTGATAAAATAAAAAGCGGTTCTCTCGTGAGAAAAGTGGATAATAAATTTCGCGAAGACGCGCATTTATTATTCATCGCCGGCAAAACATTGTCGAGACGGGTGGTTGATTTCAGACGTCGGTATTTTCATAAAGCGCGTAATAAATCAGAAAAACAGCGAATTTGCGTCGTTCCGCTCTCAAGCGGTTGTCCAACAAAGAAGATTCTGTGTTCGGAAATAAACACCTGCTTTATGTTGTTTGGAGTTGTACGCTCTAAATAGAGCAGCTGCATTCTCGTCAGCCATAAAATAGAATATAAAAAAATATTGTTTTTTTAAATTTAATTAAAAAAAAAAGATACATTATTCAGATTAGATTCAGACTTTTCTAACTTGGATTTATATTTTTTTAAATCTAATGTAAAACAAATATTTTATATCTTTTTTAAATTCTAATTATACTTTTTTAAAAATATAATTTTTTCAATTATATTTACATCATTTGCGCACATTAAAGTTTTAGTTATTACAAATTAAATATTATTATTAAATATTAAATGGAGCAATTTAAAAGATTGTTGTTTTAAGCTTAATATAGTTTGACAAACAAACTCAAGATAATTTAATACCACACGCACATTATTTGTAGACAATTTATTCTATTTCTGTGATTGATATCATTTTTAGAGCTCATGTAAGCTCGATATCTCTTTCTGTAATCTAGAGTGTGTGATTTGATAAAATTTCATCTAAGAAACTACCGACGTGCGTCGCACGCAACCGCAACTTCCGTGAGGGCGCGCGTATGTGGTCGGTTCGAATCGCATGTCTGATAATTGGGCGCGATATAACTACGCAAACTATCTGGTGACTATCTTGAAGCGGTCATCAACACCGCGTCACAAACACAACGTCTATGTGGGTCAAACAGGTCCACGGTGGGGTCCACGTGTCCGAGAGCACTCTACACTCTCGATCGTGGCGATATCGCTCGTGGATGCACTTACACGTCGCGATGTTGTCGACGGAAGGAAAGAAGTGAAATTTTAAGAGACGCCGTTTCTCTCCCTATCTTTTCCTTCTTTCTCCAGCAAATAGGAGGAGAACGGTACTTCGCGGGTAAAAGGGATTCTTCACCTAAGCGACGCCCACGCCGAGCCGGCGCACCGCTTCGCTTTCTACTTTTCCAAGACGGCACCGATGATCTACTACCGAGGGTTCTCTACAAAGAGAAGCGGAGAGTACAAGCTAAAAAGCTGACTCGCGGCAACGATAAATTATGTTGCTCCGCGTTCTATGTCCACCGATGCTCGCAAAATCATCGTTCCTGTTTTACTATCGACCTGTTCGCGTTCCGAGCGAGTCTCCGTCGCTCAGAAAGCGAACATTTCTCGTTACGAGAAGTGCGTTTCTCAACTGAGACATTTGACATGAATTATAACAATAGTAATGGAAGAATGTAAACGCGTGTGTTGCAATATTTTCCAGTAAGATTGATAATGTAAAGAGACCAGTTGTTTGCGCGTTAACTTTACGATTGGAAAATATTGCAGTGTTGCGTTTTATCTCGACTTAATTTTTGTGCGCGAGGAAAAGAATCACGATCGAAAGTTCGCATTCTGAAATAAATCGCAGATTGATCGCAATTCTTGCCCTCCTGCGATACTTCCAATCGGAAGTATCGCAACAACACTCACTTTTCCCTTTGACGAACTCGGAATTGAAGTCTGTTGACACATCGTGGCTACCGACGACGACCAGTATGAGAATTGTCACGCCGAGAAAGTTGCAGGTCGACAGCGCCGGTGGCCCGTGTCGGTGGTTGAACATGATGAGCTATCATGCCCTTCACGAACCCGTAGGCCTTGCCAAGGTGACCTGAATGTGGATTCTCTCTTCGTGGTCCCGTTGACTGTCACGAACGAGGAGAAGATCGGAGGAATTTCGGAGAATCGTTTCCGCCATCGCTCTACCTTCCTCACCGGGCATGTCACATGTCTATTGAAGTTGTCACGATCTTCTGAAACGAGAAAAGAGCAGCAATCAGTGATAAAGCAGCATTTAACCGCGTTCCAGCTTGTGTTTTCTTATTAACTTTCGTTTCAAGAAAAATGTTTTTTCGTCCTTACTTTGTACATATTTCTTCTACGTTAATTAATTTCTAGAGAATATTGTTCAGAATTAAAAACCGAATCAAGAGAGTCTGAGGTAAAGAAACATTTAGACGGACACATTTGGAATTGTTCTTTACGCGAGTATTACGCGCGAATGACAATCAGCGTAAATCACCGAGCGTTGAAATCCCTGTTATTTTCATTAGCACACTCTCGAGTGTGTTTCGCGTGTTACGCGTGTAAATCAATAACTATCAGCCACTAAGATGAGTTACGCCGATTGCTGTGTGTGCGCAGCACGCGTTCGTCCCTAAACTACTGTGGCAATGATATTTATTATATACGCATTTGAATTATGCGCGCATCCTCGATGATATTACGCATTACATAGAGTGTGTGTGTGTGTGTGTGTATAACGTTTCTAATGAATAGCACACGATATTATCACGCACACGTTCGTATCTCGAACAAACTTTATTAATTTCGAATCAATTTGCTTTATGCGCGATTTTAATTACACAAATTTATTTATACGCGAGAGTTTCTCGCGTTTTTATCTCTTTTTATTGCAGAAGATAAATTACTATAATAGAGAGCGAAGTATAAAAGTGATATTTATATTTGTGATAAGATATAAACTAGTATTTTGTTAGAAAAAATTGTTTTCTCCTGTAATTGAATAGATTATATTCGCTTTACACGACGAGCAGAGAAAAATCGATCGTGTATTCGTCGCGATGTGATTAAACCTCTCGTTTTTATCGTCCAACTCTCCGTCATTGAATATCGCAATCGACAAATGGATTTCACACTCGGTGTCTGTTCGTTGATTTAAAAAAAAAGCGTGTAACCGCGAAAAAAACCTCCATTCGCCTTTTACACAAGACGGTTGTTGTGTCATCGTCTCGTTTGAGAATTGCCATCGGGGAACGGGGTTCTGTGTGTGTATGTGTGTGTAGATCGCTGGAAGATACTGAAGAAGAACAAGAAGAAAACGAAGATGAGAAGAGAGACGACGAGGGGATGAAGACGGGCGAAAAGGAACGGGGAGGCGAAAATCGAAGAAGAGAGGAAGACAATGCCCCAGCTAACAGCAGGTGTCCGTTCTCCTCTGTCTCTCGTCTCCGCCTCTCTCGTCGCGATCTCGTTCAGGGAAAGAACATCCCAACACATCCCGTACCCTCTTTGTTCTTTCGCACTCCCCGCGGACTGGCGAACACACGAGAGAGAGTTGCCTTATTCGGGCGCGACAAGCCGGGGATCAACTTAAACAAATGACGTCGCGCGCCGCAGCATCCTGATTGCGGATGTCTCGTTAGCTTCGCCCTCTTCTGGATCGTCCCTATTAATTACGATCGATAGCCGACGATCGACGTGCCGTCGGCGACACGGGACACCCGATCGTGTCGCCCATGATTGTCCCGCGCGCGCGTTCCTCACAGACCTCCGCGATCCTCCCGCGCGGTCGCCACGGTACCACGCTGTCTGCCAACGAGAAGAACGTGGGAGACATTTCGAGCGGGAGATCTCGGGAGGGGGCCCTAGTGCGCAACGATCGCACGCGCGCATTTCCGCAAACTCGTGCTTCGAACCGCATAGAGTTAATGGATTCAAGACACACACACACACACACACACACACACACACATGTACGTTCGCGAAAAGATCTCTTCACTTTGCGCGCAAAGTAACAAGCGTGTTTCTGATAAGTTACGTCTGCAAATCAACGGTAAGTATTTGCACCGCGGCGACTCTTCGCCAAAAATGCGAAAACACACTGAAAATTACGGAGCTGCGAACCGGTTCCAGACGTATACCGTTCGGACGACGGAATTAACCCGAACTTAAAAGACTGTCGAGAGAAAGAAAGAAAGAGAGAAGCTGCGCTTAATTACACGGCCGGGATTCGTGCAAATTTTTATCGCTCGTCCATGAGACTTTAATCCTCCATTTATAGCTATCTCTAATCGCGAACTTCTGCACACGTGTCTCTGCATAAACATTTTATATATGCTAATTATTTGTAGGTATTTATGTAACTGTTGTCGCGAGATAATCATTTCTCAATGTACACCACAGCGCGTTACAATAACTCGCGCACGCAAGAAAGATAATTTCAGATAATTGGCGATTGACATATTTTTTTTTTTAGCAAACAAAATAGTGGTCACAAATCACCGCGACCGCTTGCATAACAAGAACCAATTAATGTTTCCACGTTGTGTGAAGAAAAACAACAGGTACGCGCCCTTTTCTCTCGACTTAATTGCAACACGTATCGTGACGTTACAACGTTGGAATTTCACCGCGATTAGGAAGACCGCGAAAAATCGAATAATTTACATCCAGACAAGAAACAAAAGCGGCATTACAGCTCCGATTACATGCGACCATCCGGTTGTAACGCTATAACGTTATAAATCAGTGCTTATGTTTCATGCAGGCACACAAAGTGAGAACCTTAACTTTTTCCGACTGTTATTCTAAGTTCTATCGCGTTGCGAACTCATATCAGATAAGAACGGGACTAGAATCTAAGAGGGTCGAGATGCGCTTTCTGCGTATTTTGTTTCTCATACGCGCGAGATGCATTTGTCATTGTTGCATTCGAACAGATCAGCACGCGCTCATCGATACTTTCCGCAGTGACTAATCGCCGATCGTCCGAGGCGTGTCCGCTCCAGGCCTCGTTAATTTCTCTCAACGTGTACTCGCGTAATCTACCCTCCCTCTTGCCCGATCCGATAAGAAATAAATCGAAGGCGCCCTGCGCGATCGACGACGTCGTCGTGCGTTCTCGCGTTCGTTGTTCGTTGCGGCGAAACGCGATTGCAAGAACCTTTTTATCAACGTCCGCGCGGGAGAAGATTAAGAGGCGTGGTTCTACGTGTAGCAAGAGCTGTTTTACTTTCGATGAGAACCACTGACACGAGTGTGGGAGAAATCGCGCGCGAAAAGAAATCCTCCATGGATATCATCTGTTGAGTTCGAACAGATGTCTAATTTATTTCGTCTTCGCTCGTTCAACTTTCTTCCCTCTTTTCATGCTTGTGTCACAGAAAATTAAGAACAGAAAACTAAAAAATAAATACAAAGTATCGATGTATCATTAAAGAAGAAATGAAAGCATGTCGAAGAAAATTCAAGAGACAAGGGAAAGAAGTCCGTCGGCGCGCAAGAAGTCTTCGGAATTTCTCTACGCAGACTCACGGGAGAGGGAGAGAATGTTTCGAAGAGCGACGAATGCAGAGCGTCGCGGATGCGCCGAAGAGGCCCGAGATGAGACAATAAGAGAAAACGTGGCCGTGCGACTACAACGTCGATCGTATATATATCGTCGCGAAGGACCTACGTTCCTCTCGTTCGTCCTTCGTCTTACCGACCCTCACACCCTCCGTCTCTCCTCCTCTCTCGGTCGGGGCACAAAAGCGGCATCCTTTGAACGAGGGTCCGAAACAAAAAGGGAGCCGGCGAGAACACGGCGTGCAACTCCGTGTTAACTGCGCTGCTTATGCATTCATATCCTTGTTTCGCGACAACCTGCTGATTGTTTCCACAAAACGCGACAACCCCCTTGTAACCGTGTGTAAACCGGGGCCGGTTTTTCGGCAATCGCGAGAGAGAGAGAGAAACGTGGTGGTGTGTGCCCCGTATATAAGGTGCCGCTGTACGGACGCGCGCGAGCGGGCCGGCAAAAAGGATCAATTTGTATGCGGGTGAACGCTCCTCGTTTCTGTCGCCGTTTCTTAACAGTAGGTACGCCCGGCTATGTAACATCCGCGCACGACAATGGTGACGGCGAGATATAAGGGCGCTCGCGTAAAATGCGTATGTGCGCCAGAAGATGGGCAATTGAAGAGCCTCGGCAACAATATGCTAAAACTTGCACGAAAGAAACAGAGAGAAAGAGAGAGAGAGAGAGAGAGAGAGAGAGAGAGAGAGAGAGAGAGAGAGAGAGAGAGAGAGAGAG
>QVNV01025982.1:0-11211 GCA_014825455.1 Pseudomyrmex pallidus | reverse complement strand
TGATATGTTGTACATAATTATGTTATTTACACGTGGTATTTTTTTCAAAAACTTCCTAAATTGTAGAAAAATCACGATAACCCCCTTAACCGTTGTTATCGGACTACCAATATTGAACGTTTTTATCATTATTAGCTGTATTTTGGTCGTTCAATGTACCAAAATATATATTAAATAAATTCTTAAATAAGATTCAAGTAAAAAAATATGTGTGTAATGTAATAACACACTTGACATTAAAAAACCAGATAATGAGCAAGATACCTATTTTCTGCAAAGAATTCGCAAGATATATTTAATAAATTAATTTTCTTGCGGAAGTAAAAGGTCAAAACGGATTAAATTAATAAGTCTCAAACAATTGCGGTAATTTCCACTGGAAAATCTAAACTCTAATCCGAAGGAAAAAATTGCTTTTTTCACAGTGCGTTAACGCAAAAGTTTCTTCGTGCTCGTTTCCTCCCAAATAATTTCACGTTGTTGCCACTTACGTGATTGATTTACAAGCCGTTAGCACTTAGCGTGCTATGCAAATTTGCAAGCGTGAAAGCTCGATTTATTGTATCGCGTGTAAATCACGGAGCCATTGCTGCGTTATAGCACAGACGAATTCGTTGGGAATGCAAAATAAATCGCAACCATGTATTCATCACGAAAAAAGTGCGACTTTTACGATCATTGTTGTTAAAAATAAAAAGAGAAGTGAATTTAAAGTTTTTACAGATAAAATATTTAAAACATCTAGAAAAAATCAAACACAATAATTATTTTACACCGTCACGTTTATCCAAACACAACCAGAATTAAAAACCAGAAGGGCGACCAAAAGCGAAAGAAAGAGGGAGAGAAGAAATTTATAGAGGAGAGATGAAGAGGGAAAACAAGGAGAGGGAAAGAGAATTCGATATAGCCGAGAGGGTAACGCGGCGGAGGCGTGTGTGGGGGGCTCCGGCGAAGAGGGAAGACAGGGGGAGAGTTTAATGTTCCCCTCCAGTGGGTGACTCGAGGGTGTAATTGCCGTAGTGGGCGGAACAGAGTGAGCATAGCGCCAATGGGCGTGGTTCGCTGATTACACCACGTTGATATCCTGGCTACCAGCGGCTAACCAACTTCCTCCATCTAACCTGTATTGGGGCACTGTGCCCGCTCCTCACCCCTGCGTATCTTGCTGCAGACGACGACGACGACGACGACGACGACGTGGTGACAGCTCAACTGCGGGATCTCACCGCGCTTAGATGGCTTCTGCTCTCTGCCTTCTCTTCTCTCGGGCGACGTTGAATGGTTTCTGCTGAAGAGGATTCTTCTGCGCTTCGCTCGTTTTGATAAGGTCCTGGAACTGACACGACGATCCACTGTAATAGTTGACGTTATATTGATCTAATTTTTCAAAACTGTGACTTAAAACAACGAGATATTATCTTCACAAAAATTAAATACAATTGTAATAATTCTTTCTCTATTTTAACATATTTTTATATATAAATATTTTGAACACAAGTTTTCTAATCGACAATTCTTGTTCATAAATCTTGTTATATCGATCTCTGCGTCTATCACAATAAATTAATAAATCTACATTATTTTAAAAACTAACTTAAATA
The DNA here is from genome assembly GCA_014825455.1 of Pseudomyrmex pallidus. Lineage (NCBI taxonomy): Eukaryota > Metazoa > Arthropoda > Insecta > Hymenoptera > Formicidae > Pseudomyrmex > Pseudomyrmex pallidus. The sequence goes on along the minus strand of QVNV01025982.1, from coordinate 9,607 downwards.
AAAACACACATAAATTTATTAAAATCTCTAATTTAAATAAAAAAAGATGGGATCTCATAAATCGCGCGTCACGCACGACAACTCGACGACTGGCAAACTTGCTGATACAAATACCAATGACGAGTCGTATCGATAAACTGAGAACGCGAGGAATAAATAAAGAAACGAGCGTCGCGATAGGGACGTGAGGCGATCGCCGACTCGATGAACGAGACGTGGCCGTTCTTGGCGATCCACGCCCCGCTGACTGGACTGTTTTTTATTGCCTCGCCGCACCCGAAAGATCGACCCGCAGGAAGTTTCCTCTTTAGTCGATCGGGGCGAAAAAGAGAGAAACGCGAAAAAGAAGATCTTGCGAGGCGGAGACGGAGCAAAAGCCCTGCGTTCGGTCTATCTGGTCGATCGCCGACGGCAGTTGTACCGAGAACGTCGGGGCGAAATGGCTGGAAAAGCCACCCCCAACTGGGTCGACTTTTTGCACATTGCCAGTGCATCGGTGACGACATGCCCGTTGGCGTGGGTCTGAGTCGCAACACCGATTTCGGTCATGTTGTTTCGATGCAGAGAAAGAAAGTTTAACATACTTTTGGGATATGAAAATAAATATTAAAAGTAAAACCTATGCCCAAGTCTTTCTAAAAATTAAGTAATAAGATTGCAATAATGTTTCACAACGCACAGTAAAGAACTTTTAAACATTTTGATTCATTCAAAGACAAATGATTTTTTTTTTTTTAACACGTTTCAGTTGCAATTTCATAATGAATTGCGTTTTTACTTGGCACACGCCACAATCTATTAGCGGAACTGATTTATCAGCGGTTTAAATTCGAACGGGCCGGCGAACGAGATCGACTGGCGTTCAAACTCGTAAGTTTCTTACGGTGTCATCGCGACCGCGCTTTCGATTTTCGCCCGGTCATCGAGTCTCATTTAAAGAGGAGGCGATCCTCGTTAAGCGGCAAAATCGAGAGATCGACTGCTTGACCCTTACGATATACGCCCACTCGATACCCGCGCTTTGATCCACGGACAAATATATATCGTCTCGTTATACTTAACAAGAGATCGGCTCTTGAACAAAACAGCTCTTGGAAAAAAACAATAATCCTGTCTAGAATAGTAGAATATAGTACACACATATAATTACTGTTAGTTTAATCTTATTTTCTCCTAATTCTTTTATGTCACATTACATCAGAAACCGATCGATCAACAAATATCATCAAAATATTGGATAGATACGAATGTCAAATACTACGGATAAAAAGGAAACGAAATTAAGTCGATTTTGTGTTTCGAGAGTCGTATCGTAATCGATGATCTATTGCGGAGTCATGCCGCCATGCCGTGCACGTCGTCTGCATATCAAGCCGCAAGTGTATAATATACTGCGCACGCATACGCATTATCTTTTCTGTTTGCACATTGTCAATCTGTTTTAACTCTAGTACCTATCCTTCAACATGTGAGATCCTAGAAAATTCTTGACATTTTAAATAAATATATTTTTATTTTACTCGCGCGAAAAAGCGTGTAATTCGTATCGTTAAAACTTGTTTGTCTCAATTTTTAATGAGAAATGCGTTTTCTTAAACTCTATCATACGTTTCTAAAATGAAATATCGTAATATTCGCGATAAAACATAAACAATCAATATAAGCAATGAAGCATAAACAAGCGATTAAATTAGTGATGTAAATTGCGGGTGTCTACCGTGCGCTTTCGGACACGACTCAGTTAAGATGAAGAGAAAACAGGGGTGTCGAAAGGGGCGCGCATTAGCGCGTCGTTTATTATTCATGTGAGAGTTATCCACCTCGTAATTTTCGTGCGCACACGACACGAATTTTGTTTTTGATACGTGCACACGCAGAGAAAATTGTCGCTCACGTTCACCCCTGGGATCGTTTCATTTGTGCACCCCGCAAAGCAAGATTGTAAACCCCGTTCCAAATTGTGAGAAGCTTTCGGCGATATGTTTCTGGAACGAGTACATTGTTACAAACCGAACATGAAAACGTATAAAATTTCATGAGACTTTAATGAGAATAAAATTACACGTTTTGCTTTGCAAAAAGAAATTACAGGTGGAGAGTTTCTGTTAGAGGGGATAAAGTATTAAATGTGTGTTGCTCTTTTAAATGTGACAGATGGTTTTTGAAAGTTTAAATACCACATACTTGTTAGCCGTGTCGCAAATGGATTCTCTCATAAAATTTGACCTATTCCGTGACATATATCCCATATGGAACACTATTTTATACAAACTTCATTAAATGTTTATTAGATGTCACATAGAGTTATGGACGTCCAGTAAACGTTATGTCTGTGTGAGGCAAATCTTGCAATAAACATGTCTGACTTTAAAATATACATGCAAGAAAAAATGTAGTTATATAGATTAATTATGTGACAATATTTTACTTAAATTTGACTTTTAAGATTATTAAAAAAATATATAAATATACATTTATATAATCTTACCTGTATGTAATTTTATTTTTCATTAAAAATATATAAAGAATCTCGAGTTGCATCAAGACTCGCGCGCGCGCGCGCGCACGTTGTGATGCACAAGATCTCTCACCTGGTCGAGAATTCCTTTCGTCTCCGCATAGGGCGCGTTAAAGTAATGGGTGTGACTGTGATCGTATCGCACAGGTTTGTTTAAATAATCGAACGTTTCGGGACCGGACAGCATATCTCCGTGTCGGCATCTGGCCAGCCAATATGTATGATAATTCTGACATGCCTACATTTCATAATGGAGTCCTGGCTATGCCCTTGGTCTTCGTTTTTCTCTCGCCTCATATTCTGTGTACACCTCTTGCAACTGGAGATCCTTGGGCTATGCAAAGATAAATATGTACAAGTACTTGAAAATATCAATTCTATATAATTCTTCATGTTTCTCATTTATATTCATTTTTGTTCGTTGTCAATTAAACACAAAACAGAATCTAAACTTTTTAATGTTACATATGAAAAAAAAAATATTTAAAGAAACATGTAAAACACAGTGACTGATGCGCTAGATTTCTCAACGTTATATGTGTTTAAAGTTCTTTTGTTATAAACGAACACCGTCTGAAATATTTTTTTCAAGTAAAATATTTTCATATTTTATATCACTTATAATATCATTCTGCTTTCAATCATGTAAATCATTAAAAATATCCAAACTCATTTTTGTTTTTTTTTTTGTTTTATTTTTTTTTATTTTTTACACTTATAAGTTATCTATACATTGCGAAAGAAAGACACGCATAATAAAAATGTACATAATTACAAAATAATGTTATTTACACAATATACAATAGTTTAACTATATACATATATATGTTTATGTATATTACATTACTACGAAAAAATCAGTCATAATCAAAGATATCTATTAGTATAATTACAAAGATGATATTTTGAAGTATTTGCTAGATATTCTCAGGTTTTAAATACACCTACTTAGTAATAGTCGCGAGATTGACTTATCATTAGTATGAAAAGATAAAGAAGATATATAAAAACAAAAAAGGAATGAATAGACTAGAATCAAAACAAAAATATCAGGCAAGCAAGCATCGCCAAGCTTAAACGATCACGATGGATCACCCTCGTAGACAAAAACTTTTTTTCTGGTCAATCTCATGACTATTACTATACAATGTAAATGAGTGTTATATTTCTGTCTTACATTAAAAGAAAAACATAACATTATTGTAAAAAACTTATCACATTTTATCTTTCTTTTTGTTTTTATCTGATACTGTATATCTATCATAACTTTTTGTTGGATCAAAAGGTTCCCATCTACTGGCCGGAAAGATATGTTTGTTCCTTTCATACCATGACCTAAAAGTATGAAACAATGTTGAAAAAATTATGAACAAAGATGCACAACAATTAATTATTGTGTACATACATCAAGATTTCTTAAATAACGAACATACCTAAGTAAAACTTTTCCAGCGTGTGATTCCTCGGTTTCAACAGAAGCAAATGTTTTATCATAAATAATAAAGTAAACATTTTTGTTATTTTATAAACGTGCATGATTGTGTCTCTCCTTACCTTAGTGACAATAAAATCATAGAATGTATAATGATGTGGCAATATAAGATCTTCCTTAACATACATTAACTGATCCGCCATCACTGTTTTAAGTTCGCTAAATTCACGCCTTAAAACTTCCAAACATCTTTGAAGAAGTTGATAAATTGAATTGCCTGCATTGAGAAAGAAAGAAAAGATATAAAATTTATACTGTAGGTAAATCTCACATCGTAGTATATATAAATTAAAAAATTAATTTAAAGTTTTGTTGTACAAACCAAAACATTTCTAAGAATATATAAATCATAAGAATATATTATGCATTTTAATACTAAATAATATGGCTCTATAATAGTTTATATTAATATACTTGTATCATATACTGACCTTTTTTCATTATAACACTTCGACGATGACCAGATCCATCCCAGTAACTAAATGTGATTTCAATTTCTTCTTCCTTTAGCGCATTCTGCTTTCTAGCCCATTCTTGTCTTAATTCTTCTCTAAGTTTATTTTCTTCCTCTTCTCTTTCTCTATCTGGCAGAAAACTTGTATCTACATCAGGATTCTTCTTGATCTTTTTGATCACAGGTTCACTGGAATGCACACTTTGTGATTTCACAGATGATTCTGTGCTATCGGAAATCTCATTTTCACTTTCATTTTCATTTTCATTTTCATTTTCATTTTCATCTTCATCTTCATCTTCATCTAAATTAAAAGATAAGGCCTGAATCTGTCTTTTCTGTTTATTTTTTTCTGCTTGTTTTGCTGCCAGTGCTCTCTCCTTCTCTTGTTCTTTTTCCCGTTCTTTTTGGGCAAGTTTTCTTTCACGCTCTTTTACAATGTTTTCTTGCTTTGCTTTCATTTCATTCAATGTAACTAAACCTATAGTAGAAGTTTTTAATTGCTGCTCAACAGCATTATAATGAGTTGCAAACTTATTCTCTATATTATGTATCTTCAAGTCATCTTCAATTTTCTTTTTTCGTAGTTCTATTTCTTGTTGAGCAATTTCTCTTTTTTTCATCAACTGCATAGCACGGCCAGCCTCACTGGCTGCTCCTTTGTAATGTGCCATTTTTTATAGAAATGTATTAATTGCAATTGTAAATACAAATTTCTTAATACTTCTGTATCAATCTATATCTTGATATAGAAACAATTTCTACCTACAAAAACATATATTATATTGTAAGTCAATCCTGCATTACACACACGCTTTACTTTTTGTTATAAATATAAATTCTTAACTTCTTTTATTTAGTGTAAGAAGAATACTGTATTATTCATAAATAATCATAATTGACGATTTTGTTTTAAAATTGATTTTGAAGTTACAAAAAAGGTTAGATCTCGTTGGATGATGGCGTCCAAAAAGCAAAAAATATATGTCTAAAATTGCTGTCCTTATAAAAGAATAATTTCATACATACCTTCTTTTAATTAGAAGCAGAGATGTAATATCGTGCCGGACAGCATCGAGAACATTGAAGCAGTTTGCGGACGCTAGTGCTACTTATAGCAAACCATTGCAAGCAAACAACAGTGATGCGTGGTGATGTCCATATATATATAGTCCAATATAGTCAAAGGTGACTCCTTTGTCGCTGAATATGAGCGACAAGCGACACCATGAACACATATCTTAAGACATAAGAGAATTAACCAATCAAAACTTTCTAGAACAAGAAGTAGGGATAAAAACGAAAAGCTGGATTGGTTGATTTTCTTATGTCTTATGCGTTATGCCTTAAGACATAGCCGTAAGGAAATTGAGCAATCAGAAATTACATCCGAAAGTGGTGGAAACATAGGATACATTTCTGATTGGTCAATTTCCTTATGGCTACGTCTTATGTTCTTACGTAATTTTATGTGTGATAGCCTTAAAACAAAGATAAAATGATGCAATAGCGCGCTTCTCGAATGCAGTCATGATACCAACCTACAATGATGTACTTCTTAGTTCTTTTTTCTGTGCTAGTACATGTTCGACGTGAATAATTTTCTGTAAAAGGTTTAGCTTTTAGAAAAAACTCAAAATAATGCCGGCAATAAACGAAGACGACTTGAAACTATTTCAAACAATTGGATTGAGCGAGCAAAAAGCCAAGGAAACTCTGAAAAATGCGAACGTCACGAGGAATCTTAAATTGGCTCTAAACGAGGTTAGTGATTACCGGCGAACCATATGTACTTAAAATTTAAACAAATTAAGAATCAGATCAGAAATAAAATAAAAACAAATTATGTCTTTAATATTTGAAGATGGTTTTAGGCATCAGTATACATATTTGGCGTCAATTATGCAAATTTGATGTTTACTTGCTTTTCAAAATAATGTTGTCTTGTAGTAAAAATTGAACTATTTGTCATAGAAATTTATTACAATATTTTTAATAAAATAATCTAATAAAATTGCAGTCAACTAAATATGGCACTGTTTCTCAAGACACTGGTATTTTGCTGTATCATCTATCTTCTAAGATAAAAAACCAGATTATGGATAAACTGCCATTTGTTGTTAAATATATAGCTGAAAAGAAGTTGGATACTGTACAAAGAGTAGATGCTGCACTGACATATTTATTGGCTAATGTCAACAATACACTGAATGTGGCAGAATTTGAGGAATTTTGTGGCATAGGGGTAGTAATTTCTCCTGAACAGATAGAGGAGGAAGTAGAAAAGATTATAAATAATCATAAGACTGAAATACTAGAAAAGAGGTAAGTCTATCTTTATATTAATTTATTAAAGAAATTACTTTTATAAAAAGAAATACTAATTATTTTATAAGTAGAAATTTATATGAGAAAAACACTTTTGTACACACACAGATACCGTTTTAATTCTGGTCCACTGATGCAGCAAGTACGCACTATTTTGAAATGGGCAGATGGTAAAGCAATAAAAAATGAGTTTGATATCCAACTTCTTGATTTATTAGGCCCAAAGACTGATGCTGATCTTGCATTGCCAACTAAACAAGCAAAACAACCAAAAGATAAACAAGCAAAATCGAAGAAACTTGATGTTACAAAAGAAGGTGATTTATATATGATGTTACTTGCCTAGACAGATGTATCTCAGATATCTGTTTTCTATAAACAAAATTAATACATTTTTAGAACAAAAAGAAGTGTCAAACAATGAGAAAGTGGGGGCAAAAACTATAAGCGAACTCATGAAGACCAAGGTTCACTTTCACAAACCTGGCGAAAATTACAAGACTGACGGATATGTTGTAACATCAAACACACATCGTCTTTTGCAAGAACACTTGAAAGCTACTGGTGGCAAAGTGAGAACAAGATTTCCTCCCGAACCTAACGGGATTTTACACATCGGACATGCAAAGGCTATTAATATCAACTTCGGGTATGTCTTGTCTTGTTCCTACGAGCCAAATGTATTTTAAAAAAGAATAATTCCTACAGATATGCCGCTGCTTACGACGGATTGTGTTATTTGCGATACGATGACACTAATCCCGAAAAAGAAGAAGAGAAATTCTTTGTTGGAATACGGGAAATGGTGGAATGGCTTGGCTATAAACCAGCCGCGATCACGCATTCTTCCGACTACTTCCAACAGTTGTATGAATGGGCTGTGGAGTTAATAACAAAAGGTCTGGCCTATGTTTGCCATCAGTCCAGTGAGGAAATGAAAGGTTTCAATCCTTCGCCAAGTCCTTGGCGAGACAGGCCAATCGAAGAAAGCTTGCAGTTATTTGATGTCAATATTTTTATCATATATTTATGTCACACATCTCTTAGTGTGTAGTGTATATGATTTATTTTGTTTTTTTTTTTTAAACTAGGATATGAAAAATGGCTTGTTGGAAGAAGGAGAAGCTATTTTGCGCATGAAAGTGACTTTGGAAGAGGGCAAGCAGGACCCTGTTGCGTACAGAATAAAATATTCGCCTCATCACCGAACCGGTGATCAATGGTGCATCTATCCGACTTATGATTACACTCACTGCTTATGCGACAGCATCGAAAATATCACTCATTCTCTTTGTACAAAAGAATTTCAATCACGAAGATCATCCTACTATTGGCTTTGCAATGCTTTGAACGTTTATTGTCCTGTGCAATGGGAGTACAGTCGATTAAACATGAATTATACTGTAGTTTCCAAAAGAAAAATTGCTAAGTTGATAGAAGAAGGAATAGTGTCTGATTGGGATGATCCTAGGTGCGTATAGAATATGTAGTTACATTCATGTATTAGTAAATAAAATAAATACACGAATATAGTTGTCATTTTCTCTGCAGATTATTTACGCTGACTGCTCTACGTAGACGTGGATTTCCGCCGGAAGCTATAAATAACTTTTGTGCTCAAATGGGTGTAACCGGAGCACAATCGACTGTTGATCCGACAGCGCTGGAAGCAGCCGTCAGAGATGTTCTGAATCTCACCGCTCCTAGATTTATGGTCGTTTTAGAACCTATTAAGTTGACTATCAAGAATTTTTCTCAGCATGACTTCATAGAGCTCGATGTGCTCGATTTTCCCAACGAAGTAGAAAAGGGACAACATAAAATTAAGTTCAACGAAATTGTGTACATAGAAGCCTCGGACTTCAAAGAAGTACGCAGTGTATATTCCGTTTTTGTAAAAATGTATTTTATTATTCTTTAATTTTATTCGCATATCACGTTTCAGATCGAGGAGAAAGGTTTTCGACGTCTGACACCGAAACAATCTGTAGGTTTGAAGTATGCAGGTGTTGTGATGACATTCGAAGATATCGAAAAAGATGACAGTGGCAATATCATAAACATAATTGTCAGACAAGAACCGGTGACGGAAAATAATAAGCCGAAAGCATTTATCCATTGGGTATGCAATCCGGTATTGGCTTCGGTCAGACTGTACGAGCGTTTGTAAGTACAGATACATCACTGGATAAGGAAATTACGATAACTTTTCAACGTTTTCTAATATAATCAAGATTATTCTTATAGATTCAAGCATAAAAATCCAGAAGATGTAAATGAAGTACCAAACGGATTTTTAAGCGACATCAATCCAGCCAGTAAAAAAGAAGTCGTAGGATACATGGATGAAAGCTTAGCCAAAATAGCAAAAGTGTACGATAAGTTCCAGTTCGAACGTTTAGGTTTTTTCTCTGTCGATCCCGATACCAAACCTGGCAAGGTGAACATATATAGAACCAGCAACATATATCACCATTATATTATCGATATTGTTTTTTAATATCTTGTTCTTTTTTTTTTTTCAGATTGTTTTTAATCGCACTGTAACATTGAAGGAAGACGCAGGAAAGGTATGAGCACACTTTTTGGGGGAAAGCACTATAAACAAACGAATAATCTGTAAAGGCCCGTGAAAATTTCGAACTGAGAAATATATAAGGCCGATACGAGCCGTTTCCAAGGTGTTTTTTCGCAATATTTTAATTATTAGTTAGGGAGGTATACAAGGACTGTCATATATGAGATGCAAACCAAGCATCCTATATGAATTTTAGAATTGAAATTTCAATTCAAAAACTCACGTGTAAAAATTTAC
>QVNV01025980.1:0-13948 GCA_014825455.1 Pseudomyrmex pallidus | reverse complement strand
ACGAGCGGCGTTTGTGAATAATGTGCGCTGTTGGCGGGAGAGAATGTTGGATGGAGTTGTAATAAATAAGATGGGGGATGAGATGTCGGACGCGCGTAAAGAATCGCGTCCGCACACACGGAGTTTCTGAAGGATCTCTCTCGAGATCTTTCAGAGAACGGAAGGCTCAGCCGTCGTAATCTAAAGAGCGTTACTTTTCTTTTCCGGCCTTCTTCAGGGAATCTGGCGAGAATATCGAGTTTATGAAGGTGAGTGTGAACTCAACACAGGTGTGTTCGAGCAGTGGCCCCCACGCAAACTCCTTTGCGCCGTTACAATTTCTTTACTTTTCTTCCTCGCGGTTGAATTATTTGCAAAGATATAAGTAAAAAACTGTGTTTCCTCGTTTTTGTTTGTTTTCCCCGCGCATTGGGATTTACTTGGGGAGCACCTGGATATTGAAACTATGCTATAATCATAAATAAACGTAATCGCGCGCAAATGACGTGACTAATGGACTGGTTGTGAAAAATTCAGAGACAAGAACAGAAAAGAAGTGACCTCGACGAACAGCTCAAAGAATACATAGCGGAATGGCGAAAGCAGAGAGCCAAGGAAGAGGAGGAGTTGAAGAGATTAAAGGTACGACGTTTTTACATCTTGTATTTTTTTTTTATCGTTTTATTTATATTCGATACATTTGTGATTATGTTTGTATTATTCTTTGTTTTTTTTTTTTCTGTGTAACGCGTCTCAAGACGTCAATAGACTGAGGAAAACGCTGTTTTCAGGAGAAACAAGCAAAGCGCAAAATCACTCGCGCGGACGAGGAGAAGAGATTGGCTCAGAAGAAGAAGGAGGAGGAAGAGCGTCGCCAGCGTGAAATTGGTAAACGTCTCAGCGATTTTCTTTCTTTTTGTTTTTTTTTTTTAGAAGGAGAGAAGTTGATCGAACGTGTTTGACGATTTTCAGAGGAGAAGAAACAACGTGACATCGAAGAGAAGAGAAGGTACGCGTGTTGTTAAGTTATTGATTGCTTGAACAAACACTTCCTCGCGTTTCCCCAAACATTCGATATATATTTTTTTTTTTTTTTTTGCTCTTATCAAGGCGCTTGGAGGAATCGGAAAAGAAGCGGCAAGCTATGATGCAAGCGATGAAAGATCAGAGCAAAGCGAAGGGTCCAAACTTCACCATCACCAAGAAGGATCTTGCGGTACGTAGCAAACGCGCCGCGTCACTTTGCAACAATTTGATTCGACATCTTTGAATGTTCCTGTTACGTCCGCATTTTACAGGGCAATCTTACATCGGCGCAACTCGAGCGCAACAAGACGAAAGAGCAACTCGAGGAGGAGAAGAAAATCTCTCTCAGCATCCGCATCAAGCCTCTGGAAATCGACGGTCTGTCCATTGACAAGCTTCGTACCAAGGCCACCGAATTGTGGGAGGCCATAGTCAAACTCGAAACCGAAAAGTACGATCTGGAGGAGCGGCAAAAGCGTCAGGATTACGATGTAAGATTTTGCGAGAGAAAAATTGTTTGTTTTAATATTTTGAAGTTAGTAAAAAAAACAATGCACTTGAATATTTTTTTGTTATATGCATATTATGCGTATTATTATTATTATTATTCTTTTATTACGTAACTTTGCATAAACGGAAAAAGAAAACACGCTGAGCGTGATTTGTTTGAGGGGGAATAGATCGCTCGTGGCGATGTAATTATAGTCGCTGTTGTTTTTCAAGCTACATTGATAAATCGATATTACCGTTTTATCTTAGCTTAAAGAGCTGAAGGAACGTCAAAAGCAGCAACTAAGGCACAAAGCTCTGAAGAAGGGTCTCGACCCCGAGGCTTTAACTGGCAAATATCCCGTACGTAATTTACGCTTAGAAGAAAAAAAAATTAAGAGAAACAAACGACGTTTAATCGAATCGCTTGTTTTACAGCCGAAAATTCAAGTCGCCTCCAAGTACGAACGTCGCGTCGATACCAGGTCCTACGACGACAAGAAGAAACTTTTCGAGGGTGTAAGTACACATGTTTTTATTACTTCTCTGAAAAAAAAAACACGCGCGAGACAAAACTCTTTTTTCGCTGGTCACGACGACGTCCATGCGCGGGGACGGGACGCTTTATTTTATTCGGTCAGGGTGTAAATTGCGCATAACGAAAGAGAGAGAGAGTTTTCTTTTCTCTCTTTGTATAGTTTTCTTTTTCGTTTGAAACCGCTTTTGTAGCGCAAATTTTTTTCTGAAGGAACATAGCAGTTTTATCTTTATCTCGATTAAAAGGTCACGCGAAACGTAACGCGATGATACTCTTGTGTTTTTTTATGTTTTCACTTAGCCGACTAAACGGTCGAGAGATAGGTCTGTCAACGTTTCTGTTCAACTCTGAAACAAAAGGAACGAACGAAAAAACAGTGGAGTGTAAAATACACACACTTCACTCGAGAGCAAAGAATTCGATTTAATTCCGAAATTTCGACCTCACGTTATTTTCACATGCAAATCGGTTTTCACGTGCACGCACCGTCGGTGTCACGGCAAACACACACACACACACGCGCGCGCGTTACGTGTGGGAACGAGAAGTTTTCGACACGATGTAACAAAAGAAGAAAAAACACGTGATAAAAATCCACACGCGTAAAATAAGATACAATATGTGATATCAAATCTATATTAAAAAAAATAAAATAAAATAAACAAAATAGTGAGCATGTGTCGATTAAATCACAGGGTTACGACACGCTCTTAGCGGAGACCAGCGAGAAAACGTGGAAACAGAGATCAGAACAATTTATGAAGCGCACCAAAAGTGAGTCCAATCTCTCGTGTCGACCTCCCTCTGTCGTTATTACACTCCTCCCCCCGGTTAATTTGTACATGTTACATTCGTTGACTAAACGACCGAGAGGTAACTGTCAAACCAAGTTATTGCTGTGTTGTTTCGCTGGTGTACAAAAAAGAGCACGGTCTAGCGTACTTTTGTGTGCACACATCGTCAGCGTGTCTCTCTTTTTGTTTTTGTTTTTTATCTCACGCGCACCATCAGCATGGGAAAGACCGCGAGAGCAATTGCCACCACGAACATAATCTCCACCTCCCTCTCCCCCCCAGTAACGTTGACGATCATTTGTGATCTTGTCACCCCCTCACGTTGTTTCAAATGTGTACTGTATATGTTCAGTCAATATCACTTGAGGCTACAATGTCCGAGATTTGATTTTGTTGTTGGATAAGAAGTTGTAAAAAGTCATCTTCGATGAACTCCGGAAACGAAGCGCCGAAGATCGCTTCCAGCTACCCGCTGCGAAACGATTCCGTGAGAAAAAACCCTCCCCCCCAACTCTAACTTCGCTAGAGTTTTACGAGAGCCACGACAAAAAAACTACAGAACACGAAGAGAAAGGATGATTTCTCTCCCCTCTGAAGACGAAGGTGCCCGATGTGTGAGAATAATATCCTAGCATGCCATTCTGTCCGTTGGTGTTTCAGGGTCTGACCGAACAGCAGAAGGAGATCATGGAGAAACAGTGGGCGCAGCAGAAGGAACAGTTTATGGGTCGTCAGAAGAGTACGTATGATCTTCGCTTTCGGGACTTCGAGAACCGCCGCCGGAAGTGCAAGAGAGAGAATTCGGAAGAGCCTCTCTCGCGGAGGTGCTTCTCGAGGCGCCGAAGAGTGCGCGCAATTGAATTTAATAAAACAAAAACAAGTCCTTTTGCTCACTTTTGTCAAAGATTTGTAGAAAAAAAATTTTATCTGACATAAATGTAATATGGTTTTGCAGTTAACGTCATTGCTGAAGTGTCGCGGATAAGATCATTCCCCGAGACAAAGCTTTTGTTTTGACTTGAAAAACAATTTAATTAAATTTTCACCAGCACGTTGCGACGTGCTGGTGTACACAACATGTAGATGTCCATATTGCACATTGATCAATAACCGTTTTATCTGTCGTGAATAACAGCGAAGTTACCTAAGTGGTTCGGCGAGCGACCGGGCAAGAAACCTGGCGATCCCGAGTCCCCGGAGGGCGAGGAAGACGTGAAGGCCGCCGCCGACGACGACCTGGAGGAGCCGCAATTCGAAGAGGAAGAGGAAGAAGAAGGCGGTGGAGAGAAGGAAGAAGGCGAGGAAGAAGAGGAAGAGGAAGAAGAGGAGGAGGAGGAGGAGGAGGAAGAAGAGGAGGAAGAAGAGGAGGAGGAGGAGGAAGAAGAGGAGTAAAAAAAAAACTTTCTCGTTTATCTCGGCATGTACAGATATTGGAAAAAAAAAGAAGCGTTCACTTCAACAGTTCTCTCTCTCGAAGTGATCATTGCACTCAGTCTCATTAACGTTTTTCCGAAACTATCGGGCGTAGTCAGTAGCGACGAGTAGAGAGAGAAACGCCCTGTTTGAGCTACAACACATCTGGCCATTTATTCCCGGGATGAAAAAACACCCGGAAACGCCCCCAGGTCGCGCCACACCTTGCCATTATAATCAAGCTGGTTGTTGTTTCAAACGATCAATTTTTAGACGAGAGACGGAAGGGGGGGTGGTGATGGATGCTGCTCCGGCGGCAATCCATTCTGTCCCTTTTACTGTCTATGATGCGTACATACATCTCATTGTCACTTCTCTCAAAGCTACTGCTACTCTATTATATTTATCTCTTACTATCATACTACTACTACGCTACTACTATTGTAATTGTTACTATTGCTATATTACTTCTTATTACTATTATTACTATTATTATATTGTACAAAAAAATGATACACGTACACAAATTACAAAAATAAAGCGATTTATCATATAAACTCTCCCGCTTTGTCCTTTGGCACTTCTCTCTGCGTTGCGTATGTTGAAAAAATAGAAAAAAAAATCTCGAATAAACTCGTTTCGAATGGAAACAAAAATTTATGTATTTATTTCCCGGAACGTTTGGCTTTTAAAAAAGTAAAACAAAATACAATGCAAAACTGTGTGGCATCGCTGACGGAGGAAGCGCGGAAAGAGAAAATTTAATACGCAAATGCGCCGGTATATTAACAAAAAAAATCAATAAATTTATTCTGCGCAAACTTTGATACGTCAGCACGTTTGACAAAAAAATTAGACAACGTGCGTCGCACGTACTTTTTGCAATTCTCTATGCACGTACGAATGTTATCGCACGACTGACGTGGTGTCCTTGACACACACGGAAACGTTACAGTGTACTTGCAGCAAGGTAAATTATCAAGACAAGTCCGGTTGTCTCGTTTGTTTTCGAGTAGCAGAAAATGAAAATCAGGCCTGCGTCGTGAATTAAATTCGACCATTTCTTTTGGAGAGAAATCGATTCTCGAAGACGCTTCAGAGTGACACGTCGGATCGCGAGATTCGTCCGGCGGTGTGTGGCAACGATCGGTCTCGGAAATAAACAGCGCGACGCGCAAAAGTGCCAAATTATGGTGCCAGAAAAAAATCGCCATCTCAGAAATAGATCTTCGTCTCGATGGCAAAGCCAAGTGCAAGATCGTTACCGCGCGCGAGAGTAACGACGAGGAACGACGACGTGGCGACGACGACGTTTCGTCACACGCCACGATTTAAAATCGTGCAGGCGGAGAACAATGGTACACGGTGAAGTCACGCGAACCGAGCGAGCGAGCAAACGGTGAGATTAGCGATGGAGTCGATGCACCTACTCTATTCTTAGATTAATTGCCCTCTCACTAGTAATCTGGAAGTCTCATCTTGTATTTCACGCACACGCGTGAAAAAACAATACGTTTCTCTCCCGCGCGCGAGCGCTTCTCTCGATTTTAAATATATATACATGTACAGAGTCTCTCGGATTAGATTTCCATCACCCACGCCGAGAGAAAATTCAGTTCGCGCGACAATTCCTCGGACTCCGTCCGAGTCTCGACGGTCGCTCGAGCCCATCGCTACAAAACGTATACCGCTATTTCCCGTCGGTCCGTCCTCTTCCTACGTCTGCTCGCTCATTGTTTCTCTTTGTCCGTTTGCGTTACACTTGGATGTGAGAGAGCCTCTAGCCGCGTCTCTCGGCCGCGACTATTTATAATGGTAAGCTGTCGAGTTCTGGTACTTCTTCGGATATCGCGTGCGCGCGCTCTCCGCCCGTCGCGCGGTTTCGATGTCTCTTTCGCGATTTTGAAGAATCGTTTGTGTGTGTTTTCTTAAAAGCGCGCACGGGGGAGAAATTACATCACGGTGTTGTGCTCTCTCCCCCCCTCCCCTAAAAAACAACATTCGTCGAGATAATTGTCGGTTTCTTCGCTGAAAAAAAGAAAAGAAAAAAAACTGAAGCTACCTTCGCTTTGGCGCTCCAGCGTGATCGCGCATGTGTGAGCTAATAATTAGCGAGAATAATCGTCGTCGTTAATTCCGTCGGGAAGCAGCGAGGTGTCGCACATTAGTGATGAGTCAACTCTGTGTGTTCGCAAGTGCGCGTCTTCGCATAAATTAATTGACGCTGATGTAGTGATGTGTCAAGTGTTGAAACATGCTAATGCGCGTTGGTTGACGTCCGCACACACGGCGTGAGATCGGCGGCGACCTCCCCTAACGAATATATACATATATATATCGATCTGTCATCGAAATCCGTCATCGTTCCTTGCATTTTGCACGCGCGCGACATGCAAACGTTCGCAACTAACGGTCGCGCGTTTTTCGCAAAACAATTTTATCGGCCGCGAAGCGATGGACGCAGCAACCGCGTCACGCGATCCGTTGTAACCATGCCGATAGCGAAGACCGGAAAAGGAAGAACGCCGGCGTGTTGATCGCAACGTCGGCGTGACCAGAGAGTCGGTCTCAATGAGGTAAGCGAATAAAAATCGATCGGAGGAAATTGCTTACATTTTGCTTGCACGTTCGTTCAACACGTTTGCGATGTAAACTTTTTCACGCAAAAAATTGCAATATTTCACGCCAATCAGCGCAATTTGTAACGTGTGCACAATATTACTTTTTTTTTTTATCTTCAAATAATGTGATACTGAAAAATATATGCGTCTATATTGCGTGTAAAATGTGTGTGCGCGCGCGCGTGTGTGCGTGTGCGTGAATATTGTCACTATTTTTTCCCGAAGGGGACACACCGCCACGCGCGATTTAACGCATTCGCGGACACAAGTAATACCTTTATGGCATTATAGAAAATAGAATTGCGACTTTGCAAGTCTTCGGAAGCCGTAGCAAACACCGACGACACCCCAAGCCGCTTCGTGTAAGTCAGTTACGGAAGATCGAGAGATGGAACTGCGAAAAAAAACATTTGTCCGTTGTTGTTCGCGTGATCGCGTCAACGAAAAGTACATGGCAAAAAATTTTCCGTCTTCAAATTTCGCGTCTTCCCGAAGTTTTGCGGAGTTGTAGTTTCTTCCGGCAGCCTGTTGTTATTTGTTTCCCCCACGTGAGCTCGAAAATTCACCGATAACATGGCGGAGGAGGACACGATGGAGGAAGGGTGAGAACCACTTTGTTTTCTCGAAGTAGCTCTTTGCATTAAAAAAAAAAATAATAATAATAACAATAAACGACCACTTTGGCTGCGTTCGGCTTAAGCTGGCTTTCGCCGCTAAAAGCGTTGGCATATCTTCGTTCCGCATTTAATGAGCAATAAAGATAAAATGACACTTTTAGCGCGAAGCCGCTCGCGCGAACGTATACGCGGTCTTTTGTAGAAAACGACACCGTTCGCTTTGATGCATAAACACTTTCGATGTGAGCTCGACATATTAGTGTTACACAGCAGGTAAAGCGAAAGTAAACAGTGTCAGATGAGAAATAACATATCCCATTACTTCGCACGCACAATATAAATACAATAAATCCTTTATATTTGTACAACAAATCCTTTCATATTTGCTCTCTGTGTTTTGCTTTCAAACAGGAATAGCCTCTGCGTTTTCCACAAGAATTTAATCTCTTTGGTTCGTGTCACTTTTTGTCGCGTTTTCGAAAATACGCGTTTTCTCGAGCGAATTCGGATCCCCTGGCGATTTACCAGACCAGTATGTTCGAGCAAACGAGAAACCGATTGGTCGGTTTCCTCGTCGCGCCGCGGTACAGCGTCGCTCATTAACGCCGAGTTTTATTTCTCACGGAAAAGTGCGCGATAACAACTGACGAAGCTAAAGACGAGGATAGTTAGCGCAAACGAGTTTTAGTGTCAGAACGAAGTATTAGTACGTTTTTGTTACCGCAAAACGCGGGATTTTAAATTAACTCGCAGTTACACATAAGAAATTAATTTGTGAACGAGACTGTAGTTCTCGCTCTGTCTCATTGTCATCGCCGTGCAAGGACAAACATGGTTAGAAAGAGACGAAGATCGTTACCTAAGTTGCCTCATAATCTGTTTTGATTGTTTCCAATGCAGACACGTTTTGTATTGTTTAAAAAATTTTTGTGTCGAAAATTGTGATTTTTAATTAAATTAGTACAAGTGAAATACATAACAGTGAGTCGTCAGCTTATTTAAGTTTAAAAAGTAGTATTTAAAAAAATTTTTAGCTAATATAATTAATGTAAAAAAGATTATTAAAAATATAAAGTACATTAAAAAATATAAAGTACATTAGTACAAAATAAAAAAGAAATTAACTTTCAAGCAATGAAATATTTCCAGATTAAAGTAATATTTAAGTAATTGTTAGGTAATTAAAAAATTTATATTAATATTCTTTAAGTATTAAAATTAATACTCTGTATCAATTTTCTATAAAATTAACAAATGTGTGTTAATTTTTTTCTACAAACGTCGCTGTTAAAAATCACGTTTTTTTTTCCTTTTTCACTCTGTTATCTTTCTCGGAAATGGATTATAGATTCATTAGGGATTATAAATTAACATTGCAAACACGGTTGCACATTTAGTTCGCTACGTCGAATCGTTTTCCATTACCGATTCAAATGGCAAACGCGAATCGTACCAATTCGCTCGAACATAAATATCGTCGTTTAACAATAAGACACGTGTCCGATGTGTTCGAAGTTTTTTTCGTCGTTCCCGGCAGAAAACCTTGAAACATCTTCGCGTTTTTTTTTTTTTTTTTTTTTTTTTTTCTTAACTCTGAGTGTTTGTTTTGGTCAGAATTTATTAACATGATACCATAGCGACATCGACGATAAACGGCAGAGGAAAATGTGAGACAATACCGTGGGTGACTGTCAGTACACGCTCGTTCCTCGGAGAGCGTCGAACAGGTATTAGACGGAGATGACATAATTCGCGGTTGCGAAACGTTATTTACCGGGTACGCGGCGGATAATAATTCGCATCGCAGATTATTTGCGCGATTTTTTCCGTCAGTTACGAAGTAGCAGCATTGCGAGAGAAACCGGGATCAACGACAATGAATACCAGTTGGTTCTGGTCGATATGTTGCCTGAGATGGAGATCGGAGAAACCGACGACGACGAAAAACGTGATTCTGATTCGATTCGAGTAAGTTTCAAAAACTCACATGCGACGAATTTCACGCGTTCTCTCATCCCGATCCGGATGTTGCGATTACGTTTTCATTTTACGTGTCAAATTTCGGACTGAGAAATTTGTGTTCGTTCTAAAATTCTTCTCGTGTGCTGTATCAGGCGACTCGTCTGAGTGAAAATTCAGGTGTACAACAAAGGTAATAAATAATTAGACGAGAGTGCATAATAAATAATTAAATCGTAACAGATGTGTCGCGCACGAAGATACAACTTTCAGCGCGCACTGCATTTTGGAGGCCGCGAGGGAAAGGTACGATATGTCTCGTTTCTTGAACACCTTGACATTTTTCTTCTTTCTAATATTTGCGCGTCGTTATTCACGCCAATGACTCACCTGCGAAAACACACAAAATTTTTACTGTTTTTTTTTTAAAACAGAACGTGTAAACATACAGAGTGTGTGTGTGTGTGTGTGTGTCGAAAACTGACAGATTGCGACGACATTTGGAATTTTCCGAGAGAGATCCTCGACAACTAGTATGCTTTCTTTTGCTGTGTGAATCGTGTGCAGTATACCACCATCTGGTGTGTGCATTGTAGGTTGTTCGTGTTGGCTCCGAGACTAGGACATCGGGTGCAATTCGCGGAGGGCACGAACTTAAGATGCCGCGAAGACCCTTTACCGTCCGAATTGGGAAAAAGGTTAGCAGTTAACCTTTTTAATTAACGGGCTTGAAGAACGAGACTTGTTTTTTTTTTTTTGTGAAAAGCGAGTTTTGTTGTTGTAGACACCTGTAAATTTTCCGATTTGTTTTTCTTTTTTTAGCGACCCCGTGTTGAAGAAATATTCCGTGGCGATTTTTTTTTTTTTCTAGCGATGTTCGCCGCTTCGTTATTTTTGCGCCTTGCGTTTTATTTTTTTTATTTTTTCCAAAATATTTGTTATGAGAGGCTATAGGGTCTTACATCATCGTCTCGTGTCTCTCAAGAGTTTGTTTGTCGCGCGCGGGAAATCACCAGCCTTGAAACAACAAAGCGTGTACATTTTTGTTTTCAAATAATATCAAACACCCTGAATAATTCAGAGATTCTCGAAGCGAATTTACCTCTCTCGATGTTAACACACACGTCTCATCAGCATACATTTTACGACATTGCGACACACACACGCGCGCGCGCCCGCGCGTGGACGTAACGAACCGGAGATCCATAGACGCGGCCCTTCCGAGTGAAAATATCACGTCACGTACATTACCCGGTAACGAGACCGATCGAATTCCTAATAGGTTTAATCGATACAACTCCGGTTCCTGGTTATCGGTTAAACCTCTCGCCTCTTTAATTTGCTCCACGTGGCTTGCGAACCGAGAAATATCACGCGGCGTGCGCGAATCTCAATCCTCCGTTGGTTCGAGCGAACGCGCCTACTCGCAATGTAATTTAACGCACGGTGATTAAACAATAATCAACGTGTTTTTGTGCTCCGCACATGCTACTATCTCTCCGCATGAATGGAAAATGGAAATCGGTTTGCGGATCAGTTTCCGCATCGGTGCGAGTTTCGAGAAACAAACAACAAACCGCGCGCGTATGATAATCTCCGTGCAATATTCATGCGAACCACATGCATAATTTATATCACCGACTCTGTATACTCATACCGTATTCCTCTCGTTACATTGCATATTCCACGGATTATTCGGTCAGATTTTCTGGCTACCACCGTACGTATACGTACGTGATATTGCGCGCATGATCGCGATATCTCGCCCGGCGGCGAGAAAACTGATTCGTCGGAGGGCGCATGAGCGGGATGAGGACGGCGAAAGCGGGAGGACGAAGGACGGAAGCAACCCTCCGACCTCCGCGCACTCTCAACCCCCTTTTTGACATCGGTCATCGACGACGAAACCCCCGGCCGCTAGTCCGACTGGCAATCTCGCCACGCCGTGTTCGCGTTCGGCCGAAGGCGCGCACAATATGTGCCGTGAGATGTGAAGATTTTGCAAACGCGACGACGACGACGACGATTCGAGGAATCGATTGATTCAATCGCTCCGTGAAAAAAAAAGGAGAACTGCGATATAAATCCTTCGCGTTTGGTGCGCAGAGAGAGAGAAAGAGAGAGAGGAAAGAGATGAGCTCTGATGATGTTATTGGAGGAATATCGCAAGAGAAATAGAAAGACCAGAGAGAGAAGGAAAGAGTGAAGTGATGCGCGAGCTTATTTCGACTGTATTTTGCCATTGATCGGAGACATTATGGATCGACCGACGTGGCGAAGGTCGCTCCGGCTTATTGTGCTTGAATGAATGTTCGCGCTTTGAACGAGAGAGGCCCCGGTTCTTAGTGGAACATGTACAAAGAAAACTTCAATCCGGGGTGATCTCAATTCGCGATTCAGTGAGATCTTTTCAACTCACACCGTTCACACTTGTGTCCATTGTCACGCGCGCGCGCGCACACATACACGCACACAAAGAGAGAGAGAGTCGTTTGCATCCCGTGAAGCAGCTTTTGTTGCCAGAAATTGCGACGTTTCGGTCAGTCGTCGAATCTCAACAACGTTTCGACGACGATAACGTCTCGTCGTGCGTCGCGAACTCGCGATCTCGCGAGCATCTGTTTTTCAATAGACACACACACACACACACATGTGAGGATGACATGAGGATCGGAGTATTGGCGTGGCTTCGGCTATTGCCCGGTCGGCGAATGCTCGCAACGGGAATGCTTGCGATTACCGCTCGTTATCGGCTGACATCGGCGACGTTATCAGGCGTCACTGTGAAAATAAATTCCGGCGCTGGAAACCTCGATCGATGATGCCAGTCACTCAGGAAGAGAGAGCTATGCCGTGAGGGCGGTAGCGACGAGAGAAACGACGACGACGACGACGACGACGGGCCGAGAGAAAGAAAGAGAGAGAGAGAGAGATTGAGCGACCGTGTGGAGTGCAAATCACTTGAGAGTGAGGCTTTGTGAGTGGAGAAAAGAGAAACGATAAAGTTTGTCCGGTTTCGTACACAAGTTCGCCGCCGAATGAATTTGTCATGAAACTCATCACGCGATGAGATTGGCCGTTTTGATACGCCGCGCTACTCTAAAGCGTGTAACAACTAACAATTATCTAGATAAAAAACAGAATCGCGTAATGATAAATAATCTAAACGCGCGACGAGGAGCGATCGATCCAAGCTCTAATTCGTTCCGAGATGTAAGTTTTTAAGATAATCTCGAAATATAAGCGCACGAGAAAGAGAAGAGACCAGGCCGCGCGCATATACGTGCGGCAACAAATCAAAATCGACAGCGCAACCTGTCCGCAACAATCACATTGTTTCGCATAAACTTGACGCGCTCCGCTCTGTTCGGGACACGGAAGAGATTGTCAAGAAGAGTTTGATGATTTCAGAAGGCTATTGAAGACTCGAGGAGATTGTGATATCAAACCGCGATCAACGCATCACGAAATTACTTAGAATGGGCTGCAAATCGGCCGCAGCTAAGTCCACCCTGGAAGAAGAGAAGACGACCACCTCGTCGTCGTCATCATCGTTGGTGTTTTCTTTGAGGTTCAAAGAGACGATTCAAAGAGACAAGCGCGGCGGCGCCAAGTCCTCCGATCCCGACGACGAAGAGGACGGAGATAGCGACACAGCCGTGCGAAGCTGTCGACGAGTTTCGTTGGAGAAATTATCGAAGAAGGGAAGGAACAACGTAACGCTCAGCAGCAGCAGCAGCAGCAGCAGCGTCGCCAGGTAGCTATCCGGGCAAGAATGCAGAAGCTGCGCTCGACGTTCAAGAGGTCGCGCACTCCCACGGGCGCAGAAATGAAGACTCAGTCGAGCCTCGAGGTGCCGAAGCAGATCAGATCCGCTTCCTTCGACGAGATACAGTTGCAGACCGAGCACCATCCGGATGATGGGGTTCGCACCCCGTCGTCGTCGTCGTGTTCACCCTCGACTACGACGTACGCTCGCAGAAGATCGGCCACCCTGAAGGTGCCGCAGCTGTACAGCGGCCAGCGTTCCAAGAGCTTCGACGCGTATTCGGGGAGTTCGGGCCAGTCATCGTCCGAGAGATCGGATACGCCGATCATTCAGGTCTCCGGATGCTACCACTGTGCCTGCGTCGAGGAATACAAGAATCTCGCAAGACACACCGAGGACGCTCCCATCAGGACTCCCGAGGTGAGCGAGTCTCACGGAGACAGCAGCGCGGATGAGTTCTCGGAAACCGAGTTCTCGGATCACGAAAACGAGCCTCGCAAGAGGGAAGGCAGTCCCGAGATTAAGGTCACCCTGCCCGACGACGACGACGACGACAATACTCAGAACGAACCGATACGATGCGTCTCGCCCGTCGTCGAGATCGAGCCGATGAGCTCCGAGATGAAGCTCGAGTTCCCGGGAAGGCAGCAGCGCAGACGATCGCTGTCCAGACAGGAAGCGCTCACCACGTTTCCTTTCACGGAAATATCCGCCGTTCTGGCCGCGAACAAGACGACGACGAC
>QVNV01025979.1:0-13826 GCA_014825455.1 Pseudomyrmex pallidus | reverse complement strand
ACGGTAAAAATCGCGAGAAATAGGCAGGAACAAGCCGAACGTAGTTTCGACTCCGCGTCGCGCATCCGCCATAACGCAAAGTACGCGCGTTTCGATACACTCGAATTAGCGGGCAGTTATGGCGGATGCGCGACGCGAGTCGGACTATACGTTCGACTTGTTCCCGTATTTTTCGCGATTATCATCGTCTCGCGCGCGAATATCAGTCGTATATGTGTGTTGTGAGATGTCGAACGTTCGCAGTGATATGTAATTAGTAGTGAGATTTTTTCGCGGCCGTTCGCGCTCCTACAAAAAGCGCGGGAAAGAAACAAGATAATTAACGCGCGACGCGAGAATAACTTTTCGTTTGAATTAGTTCGTATTTTTCGCGATTATCGTCTTGCACGCAAATACGTGAATGTTGTAAAGTACCGGATGTTAAATTGTCCACTGCCAAATTGTCAGAGACATTTTTTTAGCGCCGCCTAGGAGCTCGGATCGAAAATTCTGGAGCTTGGACCGACGCATGCGCGATAGAACAGCAAGATGGCATCTTTCTAACCACTTCCCACACACACACACACACGTCTAGCAACACGGTTCGGGAATGTGTGATTGTAAAGGACATTAAAAGACGTGGTGGCCTGTTGCGTGTCCTGTATGCAGTTTTAGATTAATCCGTCGTCAAAACAATCGTCCGACAATGACGGACGGCACCGGGAATGAGGATTCTGCCGCTTTTAACTCTATATCAGGTAAGATTCTCACATAGATCATAATGAGGTTAGAAATGGTTAGATTCTACTTTCGGCGCAGCGGGAGTTTTGGACAATGTGTTCGTTTCGCGACATTTTCAGACTGCAGGATTTCAATCAACTATTAGTTTCAGTATTTCCGCTTTTGGAAACAAAATTTCTTGATCATCCTACATTTCCATACTTTTGTCAAGTCATATATCAACTGTTTTTGATTTGTCACAGTTGTCGTTATTTTATTGCTCCAAAATGATGCGAGGACTAAAAAATTAATAAGTAGAAGCGTGTGTTTTTTTGTAACGGACAAATGTGGTCTCTAACACGTTGGTATCTTTAAAGTTTTATGCCATATGATATTTTATTATTAATTGTGAAGAAAGATCCAATAGAAATTCGAAACCATTCACTATTATTTAAAATATATATAAAATTTAAATTGAATGGAGTACATTTTATAACAAATATTTTTCTTGCTTGTACTTAACCTTATTTTGATCATTTTTTAATTGAAATAAAGCAAATCTAAATATATATGTATATATTTATTATTGATATAATAAAAAAGTTTCTTGTTTCTTTGTTTCTGAGAAAAATATATTGCAGATCCAGGTAAAGCCACTAGCAGTACAGCAGGTCCAGTAGTTTTATATTCAACAGCACAAGCATGGCGAATGCAAATTTTCCGCAATTTTGTTACACATAACGGTATCTCAGAATCATCAGATGAAGAGGAAGATTTATCTCAATATCAATTCGAAGATGATCTTGAGTATCTCAGATCGCTTAATCCTAGAGATTGGAAAGATCAGGATCATTATGCTGTTTTAGGCTTGAAAAGTCTTAGGCACAGAGCTACAGAAGATCTTATCAAAAGAGCATGTATGTAAATTATTTACTTTTTAAAGATTGATTGCCACTAAGTTTTGAATATGTACAATACAATAAATTACAGATAAACAAAAAATTTTGAAACATCATCCTGATAAACGTAAGGCAATGGGTGAGGAAATTCGATCAGATGATGACTATTTCACATGCATAACTCGTGCTTGGGAAACTCTTGGAAACCAGGCCAAAAGACGAAGCTACGACAGTGTGGATCCTTATTTCAACGACAGTCTTCCTGATGAGAAAGATTGTCGGAGTAATTTCTACGAGGTGTTAGGTAAAACATTTAAGGAAAACTCACGATGGTCCGTGAAGAAACCTGTACCGCAATTGGGTGGGCCGTATATGCCGAGAGAAAAGGTGGAGAAATTTTATTCGTTCTGGTATGATTTCGATTCCTGGCGTGAATATTCGTACTTTGATGAGGAGGACAAGGAGAATGGTCAAGAGTAAGTACGACGAGTCACAGGGTTTTCTTCAAAGGACAATTACAACATAGTTTACGACGAAATTACTTGCAGCCGGGACATGCGCAAATGGATCGAGAGGAAGAATAAAGCCACAAGAGCGAAACGGAAAAAGGAGGAGATGGCGCGAATACGCTCTTTAGTGGATATGGCTTACAATATAGACCCTAGAATTAAAAAATTCCAACAGGAAGACAAGGATAAAAAGAACGCAATGAAGAGAGCGAAACAGGAGGCGGCGAAAGCTAGGCAGCAAGAAGAAGAAAGAATAGCTCGGAATGCGGCAGAGAAAGAAAGATTAGAAAAAGAGAAGAAAGAAATTGAGGAGAGAGCGAAACAGGATGCGTTGAAACAAGAACGAGAGGCGCAGAAGAAGGCGTTGCGCAAGGAAAGGAAGGCGCTCAGAGATTTTTGTAAAGCAAACAATTACTTTGCCGAGAACTCGACTGAAAGTCTTCGTCATATGGAAAGTGTAGAAAAGATTTGCGAACTGTTTAAATTGGTTCAGCTTGAAGAAGCGATGAAGAGATTGCAGACTGATGGCAGAAACGCGTTTTTGAGTATCGTCGAAGAAACGGAACGTAAGATCGAAGAGGAGCGTCGAGTGAACGTTTCTAACAACGATGCAAAAAGCACGCTCGACAAGCAAACCAAAACCTGCACTGCTCCCTGGAGCGAAAACGATTTACAGCTGTTAATAAAAGCTGTCAATCTCTTTCCCGCTGGCACAAATCAACGTTGGGAAGTAGTAGCGAATTTTATCAATCAACACAACAATTCCACCAACGGAGTTATTCGCGATGCCAAGGAAGTTCTCGCCAAAGCCAAGAGTCTGCAATCGACAGACTTTAGCAAATCGAGTCTAAAAGAACAAGCGAATAAAAAGGCCTTCGATAACTTCATTGCCGAGAAGAAAACGAAGGACGTCGAAGAAAGAATGCCGGCTGTTACGGAACGCTTGGATCATCCGATAGCTAACGGTGTCGCCGTCGAACCGAAAGAAGTAAAAAAAGAATCGACGCCGTGGACGCCAGGAGAACAGAAACTCCTAGAACAAGCGTTGAAAACCTATCCCACCACGGTTTCGGATAGATGGGACCAAATTGCAGCGTGTATACCGACGAGAACAAAAAAGGAATGCATGAGGAGATACAAGGTAAGAGTTAAAGATAATATACATGACACATTTGTTACAGGTTTTATATAATCACTCAGTTATTTACCGTTGGATTTGTTTTGTTTGCAGGAATTGGTAGAACTGGTGAAAGCAAAGAAAGCTGCGCAAGTGTCAAAATAATATTAACTGCAGGCTAAGCTCGAAATTGTTTTCTTTAACTTATTGAACTCTAGTTAACGAGCAAGCGTCGTTCTATCAGATAGAAAATTATAATTATTGAAATTTAAGACTGTGAACGACGAGAACCTCAGCTTACTCAATGAGTGGCAGTTTGCGCGCCTATCTGTGCCTTGCTACAGCCGACAATGTGCGGAGAGCTAGCCGCACGGCATAATGAGAAAACAAATTTCGGCGTGTTTCGTTCAATCGGTTTTGCCGGCACCATTTAATTCCTACGCGCTGTACACTCCGAACATATGTTCGAAACCGTGCCGATTGTTACTTCCGACGGAGCTTACGAGAAGAATGTCTTGTGTACAGCTTTCTTTTTGCTATATGGATTTTCGTAACCAACCTACTATACAGTTCACGTTGTAAGTACGGTGTAATAAAGATAGAAGACCACAACGGTTCTGGAACGATGGACTTTATAAATAAACAAGGACATTTTGGATATCTTGTCATTATCAAGGAACATTTCCTCTGCAATCCCGTTTCCCGTTGGATATCTTGTTATCATCAAGGAACATTTCCTCTGCAATCCTGTTTCCTGTGAGTATCTTTCCTTTATCCTAATTCATATATTGAATCCCATCTATCTCTTTTACTTTGATCCCATTTTGTAAAAATATAGTAAAGAATTACACTGCATTCCAATATTATTGAAGCTGCGATTTTTCACTCGCATATATTTTCTTATTTTTCTAAAGATGATATTTTGGTTCTATACAACCTCTCTATTCTAACTATCTCTGTATTTTGACGGTTTTAATGAGAAATGTTAAAATTAAAGGAGGTTTACTATGTGCGTAAAATTGTGAAAAAAGTTTTATGGCTATTGAAAATAATTATTTACGAGGACATACAATATGGCAGGATTGTTTTGTGAAATAATGTCGTTTCAGTCACCGTTCAATTTTATTTTTCCTATTTTTCTCACTCCATACTTGAACATTCCAAAAGTTTAGAGAATCCCATATTTGAAACACACGGCGTTACGCACTGTTATAAATTTACGAGCGGCGAAATATAAATCAGACGGCAATGTGTCTTATTTCCTTCGACGAGTCCGCAGTGTGTGTTACGCCACTAAAATCTAACAGAGTAGACGAATATAATTATTGTGCACTTTTGTTCCGTCATATCGCTGAATGAAAGTCTGTCGGGAAGTTTCGTGTATCTTCACAACGTTCTTTATCATATATTTTTCACACTATATCCGACGTTACTATTATATATCAATAGTATTTATTACAATTAATATTAATTTCCGGTTATTATTATTCGCGGCTATTAATATCAATCTTATTTTCAAACAAATCGAATACTATCCGTAACAAATAGATCGAGAGAAACGATCTTAATACAAGTAGAAATACGCGATTGGTCCTGCTGAATTCTGCATTCTCAGCTCTCTGTACACATTTTACGAAAACATATACACATATATATATTTATTATATTTATACACAGGATGTTCTAAATCTTCAAAGCGAAAAGAGTATTTTTTTTTTATTTTGGTAGCAGTTTTCGACAAATATCGAGTCGACTTTCTTAAGTTTTACTTCGGCAAGACTGAGATTTTTTTCCCCCAGTTATAAAAGTGTGTACTTTTTCTTGACTTTAATTTATACACAGAGTTGTATAATCCTCCCTGATCGTGTTTCAGTCTCACGAGATAGAAGTTCGATATCTCTATCTCTCTCGCGAAATACACATTCACGATAAACTTCACAATAATATACAAAACATGCGTCTCTTCTGCGTTTCAATCGCGATCGGGATTGTTTTTTTTTTTTTTTTTTTTACGTACAGTATGTAAATGGAGCTTTTAACGCACAATCTCTACTTTTCGATGTAAATCTCTTGTTTCGCTTCGAGAGGGTGTATAAAAGGAGCCGATAATAAAGATATATTATTAGAAAACTTCGAAAAATTGAAAACTCGAATATTATATTACGCATAAGCGAAGCTGCTGTCTATTTCGTAAGCAAAATAGTTTTTCCAAAGTTTAATCGCCGACGATCCGGTTTTACTTTCGTCAATTTAATTTTGTGCAAAAAAAAAATCATTTTCTTTAGAGTCTCACGATCGACGATCTTTTCTCTTTTTTTTCTGGAAAAAGATTCTCGTCAATCGGAAGAGATTGACATCTCTCTCCGTGTTCACGTTCGAGTGCAAAATCATATGAACGAAAAAAAAAATCGATTGCACGAGGTTTTTTAATTTCTATGACAATTTTTATTCAGACATTATAAGATATAAACAGATTTTGAATTTTCAAATATTGTAAGTGGTTCTGGACCGTGGTGCTCCATTTACTCTTTTTTTTTTTTAGTTTTGTGTTTCTCTCGTGAGGAGCACACAAAGGCGATCTATATAATTTTTTTTTTAATAGAGCGTAAAAAATTCTGCTGCTAGTTTGTATGGTCATGTGTATACACGGACCCGTAGTTTCTGTGAAATTACAACTTACTATACTTCATAGTAATCATCATCCAATCTATTTATCCAAATCGGCATCTCATTCGTACCTTCTAATTTGGCATAACGCGTACGTATTTAATATATATATTTATATATCTCTCACGTAATATGTGTGTGTGTGTGTGACAATTTCAATAAGCTGTCACATACATAAAGAGATTGAACGGAAGAGAAGAGGAAAAGGAGAGGAGTATCTCGAATACACAAATTATTATAATATATAGATGAATAAAACCCACTAGTGAGAGATGAGATAATCCTCGATTATATTCGTAGAACGCGATCGTCACAAATCGATCGCCGGTGCAAGCACGCGATTTGTTTTTTCTTTTCGCTTGTAATAACTTAGCGCAAACGCTCCGAATTTAAAGCAGTACGTGGACAAAACAAAAACGTAGAAAGAAACAAACGCAAGATGAGAAAAATAGATCGATAATACTCGTGATACGTGGGAGAAAATTTGCGAATAAGAAGATGCGTGAGAAAGAGAAGTTCGCATTGGTCATAGACAAGCCAAGAGGCTTCGAGGAACGTGGTTCTGAAAGTATTTCACAAAACCGTAGGTATCGCAAACCGATTTGTCTATCGCCTGTTGTTCGCTAACGAGTATCAGAACTCGATTCGCGCAAGATCTCTCTTTTTTTTCTTTTTTGTTAATTACTCACTAGACCCTAGTTGGTTCTCTATAAACGCTCTCCGTCTCTTTCACGATTTTTGACATTTGTTTATGTACAAATACGGGACAAAATCACACGACAAATCTCCAGAACCACGCCGATTGACGAATACTTATAAAATTTACGACAGCTTAAAAATTTGTGTGTCAACGACTATATAAATTAACATTTACGTAGTTACAGTAATTCTATACACGTTTCTTCGATTTCCAAAAAATCTCACCTTTCCGCGTACCCCAAAAAATCACTCGAGTGACATGCGATTTTTTTCTACATATATTGCGATCGAATGATTGAAAATTCTGAAAATTGTTGCAACTGCTGTAGCTTCTCTAATGCAGCTACGTTTCTTATGCGAGTAAACTCTTCTCGTGCGTAAAAAGAAGTTCGACCCGGTTCGATTTCCGAACGATTTATTCCAGAGTGTGTGTTCTCGTGTTTAATTATCGCGCGAATATTTTTTTGTTTAATTTTATCTTACTCTGGAGACAAAACGCCTCGTTTATTTGCCACTGTTTTTCGAGATGACAAACAAAACTTGAAAAATTGATTGCTTAAAGTAATTTACTCTTATTTTTAAAGCTTCTGATTGGTAATTAATTAATTAACTTCTTACGGCGTAAGTTTCTATATATGTTTAACGTTTGATCTGACTGAAAAATCTGTTGGTAAATCTCTCGGAAAACGATGCGCGTCTCTCACATATCAGACTGTCAAAAGTATCTATTAAGTAGATTTTTTTTTTTTAATAAGGCTCTCCGTTGAGTATGCATGTATTGAGTGTAATGTAATCGTGAATTGAGAGAAAGAGGAATTTTTTTTTGAATATTCTTTCACGAAATATATAAATTTTCGCGTTTCCATTGTTATTTCACGTCACGAATAAGTGACAAAAAATCACATATCGAGTCGCTGCTTTGCTACACCACATGCGGAGGACGCGCGCATTCTTATTTCCTGTTCTTTCACTTCTGTGTCCACACGTTTGTATATAGTTTCATCTATATATATGTACAATATACATATATTTTTACTGACAAAAGTTAAAAAACAAAGTAACATTTTTAACATTAAATTGCTAAAAATAACCAATAGGACGTCGCACATTATTTCCGAAGTCCGCAGAATTTTTGATCACTCACACACGGTAATGTACATGTTCGTACACCAAAGTAAATAACTATTTTGTCTTCCTAACGTTTGTCAGTAAGTGTATATATATATATATATATATATATATGTACATATATTACACATATGTATCTCGCGAATATCTCTCGCAGTGCTATATAGTTTTTATCGGCCATTCATCCTCACGCATCTCAGCGGAAATATGTACGCGCAAACGGTGTTATATGTACAATTACAAATTACGAATAATAATATTTATATCGTCACAACACATATCGTCAGTAGTGTACAACACACACTCGACTCGCAGCTCTTTCTCTCTCTCTCTCTCCTCGCGCAATAATAATTTGCAATAATAATAGTTTTTTATTTTTTTTATTTTTTTTGTTTTTTTATTTTTTTTATTTTGTCTAAGTTGATAAAAGTCTGGTCCGAAAGAAGTTATAGATACTTAGGCACTTGTTATCTTTTCTATAATCCATGTACGAATCATGAGTGGTAATTATCGTGCTAGTAATGTGTTCAAGAACAAGGGCAACAATAGTTAATTATAATAATAAGAGCAATATAGGAGCGATTATCCGCCGACGTGTCTTTTTCGCGGCTGTACGTGGTTCGTGTTTCGTTCCATCTTCTTTTTTTTTTCTTTAACCCTTTATGACTTAAATATTCTATTTTTGTAAATTGCAATTTGCTTGCGCGACTTGCTTGCGCGTCTCTGTAAAAAAAGAATTTCGTATTGAGTGTAGTACCTATTTTAATTATAAAAAATTATACAATGAATCGATATAGAAAGTTAGTACGTTACGTTATACGATTACTTTGAAAGTAATTGTATAAATATCTTCTATAAAGTGTCATAAAGAGTTATCGGGTAAAATTCGTAAAAAGTAGACGAATTAAAATAAATAACACATTGACATACACGTACACATCATCTATTCAACAGCATGTAATTAATCAATGATCAGTGTAAAAAAAAGTAATAATTTTAACTTTGAGGAAAAGAAATAACTTATTTTTATACTTTTTGATAGTAATCATCGTAGTATCAATTTGTGTCTGCAATTTGATAAAGACTTGAACAATTTTGAGAACAATGTAAAAAAACCGAGAAGTTTAAAAGAAATTTAAAGTTTCAAAATAAAAATATCCATCTTTTTTTCTTTTTAAATTCGTCTACTTTTTACAACGCGCTATACACAGAGTATGCTGTATTGTCCTTCGTTAGAACGAACCGAATAAAACTCGATAATCAAAAATCCGTTAAACGCGGAGACAATAACAAATGACTGGAAGATTGTTTCTAGAAATAAACTCAATTTTATCCAGCAGTCCGGGTATATCAAAATGCTCCGTTGATTCTAATAATACGAAGAACGAAGTTTAGCGTCGTGACAAAGTTTCTCCGCGGTCTAAATTATACCCTAAAAGTCTATACGTATCTTTGTGCCTGACCGATCAGCAAAATCAATTTGTCTTGCTTGATCGAAACTCGCGCGAACCTCACTAAAAATATCGAGTCGAGTTAGGAATCAGAGAGTGACTTACTATATAGACTTATTATATCCAAAATGTCGAATAAACACTCACGCGCTCGTCTAGAAAATATTCGATTGAACGAAAATACACGTTCATTGCTGCGTACCAAAGGACGAACATCCTATAACGAGCAATTGCTCTTTGTCACAACTTTGTTTTGTATAATTTTTTTTTTTTGGTTTTTGTTTTTTCATTCTTTTCTAAACTAAGCCAGTGTTTCGTCTCGAGTAGCACCTCTGAAATTGCGCCTAACTATACAGTTATATGTATTTTTCGGAAACAGTTCAAAAGTGTCCTTTTCTTTTTTTTTATAACAACAAAAACAACGACGATCGAAATCCCGTGCGCGATGCCGAATCCATCGAATTCGAATTCTTCGCGGGGTGGTTTTCGAGTTACTTCATGTAACTGACGATCTCGATTTTTCGGCGACTGCCTTCCCGGGAAAGTCCGGGCGAGTTTTCCGGGTTACGTGGAAGATGTTCGCGTCGCGAGTGGCTTCTCGTCCTGCTAGGACGGCGGTCCTTGCCGCTGCTGCTGTTGTGGTTGTCGATTGCTGCCGCGACGACGGTAACTGGAGGATTGTTGTAGCTGGTGATAGACCGGCTGGACGCTTGACGCTTGCTCCTGCAGCGGCTGGTAACCGATGCCGCTCGTAGTTTGACCGCTCCACGGCTGTTGCTGTTGTTGCGGCGGCTGCTGCGGCGGCTGCTGCTGCTGCTGCTCCGTGCTTTGTTGCAGCTGATAAGACAACGGCTGGCCACGTCGCTCTTGCAGCAGCAGCTGATGAGCGGCCCGGTCCATCTCTTCGCGCGTCATGTCCAACGCCTCCTGCATCTCGCGTGACGTGTACCGTACGAAGTCCGGATCGCAGTACTTGCCTAGACCTTGTTCCACTAAGACCTGTTGATGATAAATAATTGAATTTAACCGTACGATTCTCAAGAAAGCCTTTTCAAATAATATCAGTTGTTTTTTTTTTATTTATTTATTTTGAAACTCACCCGACCAACGAGGCTTTCCGCACTTCCGATGACCTCAAAGTTCGGCTTTCGGTCCGCGGGACTACCAGGCATGCTGTGGGACAGGCGCTCTGCGCCGACGCTTCCGTTACTCTCTGCAGCCCACGGAACTGGACGAATGAGGGATAGGCGTCAGACTGTTAGCTCGAATCATTATGCTCTGCCTCCTTATTGTTTACGATCAAATTGTTATGTTAGCGTGAACACAGCGCACATTAGTGACACACGAGTGCTCATCTCAGGCTTCACCAAATTAGTATTCAAATAAAATTTGAGAGAGAGAGAGAGAGACAGAAAAAGAGAAAGAAAATCGCAATTAAAGCCACAGATGTTAAATCGTGTTAATTAGGATATTAGTTTGAAAGCTGACAGAGCGCATGCTTCGAGCAACAGTTGACTGACCTGTGCAAAATTTTCGTATCCACGTTTTTCTTTGTGTATTGTTTTTGTCGAAATTTTATTTGGGAAAATGTGCAGGAATAATTGTTCAGCTTAAAATTGATTTCAAACGTAAAGTAAGAACTGACTTCGTGTGCAAAATTTAATATTAAACGCATTCAATTTTTATTCAAACAAATTTTGATCGTTTCGAGTTTCTGTGCCGTAGTAAATATGTCATATATGTGTTTAGAAAAATATACTTAAAAATATATATATATAAAAAATCAAATTTTTCTCAAAGAATTAAACTCGCGTGCTAGTCACCTCTGCCGTGGTAGGACGCTCGGTGCGATAAGCAGGAAGCGCAGACGCGCCATTGCCGCGAATCGACATCGGCGAGGAAACCCGCCACGGCAATCGCCTGGTTTTGCGCCATTTTCAGGCCGTTGGCGATGGTGCGGGTGCCCGACTGGCTTGGTGTGTCGCGCGATCGGAAACTCGCCGGAGCCGATTTGCCGCCGGCGGTCGCGGGGTCGCGACGACCCCGCGATCGGCGCTTCGACGATCGACCACCCAGCACGGTGACGTGGGGTTTTCCCGTCGTACCGCGCGCCACGCCACCCTCCGAATGCGGGTTCCACCTGCCGGAATCGCTCGATCCGCTTCCCGTTGACGTGTCCTCGTCGTCACAATCGTCTACGGCTGCGTGCGAATGGACACGAGGACGTTTTAACAAATTAGGTTTTTCAATTTTAAAAGAGTAAAGGTTTTGACTCAGTCTTTTACGTGAATGCTTATTTAAAAAAAAAAGACTTTTTTTTAAGAAAGTTTAGTTTCAATAAAAAGAAATAAATATATAAAGTATATGAAGTTATTATAGAGAATGAATACAAAGTTTTAGCAATCTCTTGACGTCAAGATAAAGACGAAACGAGGATTTTGCATGACTAAATCGTCGTACCGTGATTGCTCCAGACTGCGCAATCGGCACAGCAACCCCGTGACGCGTAGGTATAGTAACAGTTCGTGTCGTTGGACGAGGAAGCGGGGCTTGAGCTCGTCGCGGTAGTCGAGGTGTTCGCGCTCGCGGTGCACGACGCGGTGATTGTCGTCGTCGCGACGCTCGATCCGCTCGTCGTGCTTGCTGCGCTTGCCGATGCTGATGCTGTTGGTGCTGCCGTTGCTGCGGAGGTGTGAGCGGTACCGGTGCTCGGGGTACCGTTGGACGAGGGTGGTGGATTCCGTCGCGGCGGAGGTGTGGGTGGTGTCAACTGCCGCTCGATTCCGTCCTGAAGACTGCACGAGCGTGGACACGCAGAGGGGGAGCAAGAGGAGAAAAGGAGAAGCGCAACGATTGCTCTTTAGTATATTAGTGCAAATACGCCGTGGCAAATTCATTTGCATCTCCGAACATCTCGATTTCTTTTTTCAAACTCGCAAAGAAAATCTGAATAAAAACATGAAAGATTTTATTCAAAAACAAATCCCATCTTTTAGATAATAATATGATAAATGATCGATTTTTATTTTGTTTTTTTATTTTATTAATGAATACTTAGAGAAAAACGATTGAAGAAAATTTTTATCGAGACACACGGAGATGTTCACGAAGCGTTATCGTCAACGGTAAACCTATTAGTAGTATAGCGTACATTCAGCCAGACACGCTACTCGAGATACAAAAGCATTCTCTTCGCATCTCAAAATGCATATACGCCGGTCCACGAGCCTATTTACTCTGACATTTTTGACAGATCGGCTTCGGTTTATTATTTATTTTTTTGTCTACATATATATTTGTAGAAATAAAAAACAAGCCAGCTACATTGGTGGCAAAGCCCTAACTTGTCTTACCATATCCGCTATTGGGATGGAGATAGTTACCGCTACTCGTTCCACTGAAACGTACGACAGTAAACAGAAAAGCGAAAAAGGATAAGAGATGATACGAATCATTCGCGCGGTGTTTTAAAGCTCCTGCCAAAGAAGCGAAACAAAAATCCCTCGCAAGTAAAAAACTTTTAATCGTGAGTTCGAGAGAATAATCTTTATGTGAAAAATAATTAAATAATTTTCAAATAAAAGAGAGATTTTGCGGCAATGATTTTAGTGGAATTTACGGAATTGATATATTGTACATGTTTATATTTCGCGATATGTGTAATACATCGAAGCGATGAAAAAAAAAAAAGAAAAAAAAAACTAATATCAATGAACATCTTGCATGCACCATGACGTAATGACCGAGAGAGAATGAGAGAGAGATTTGAGATTGTCGTGGAAGAGAATAACAGTTATTACACTCATTGTCAGGACGGAAACGATGACAGTCTACTAAAAAAAAGCGCTCGCTCGCGCACACACGCTCTGTACTTACTCGATTACTTTGTACGCGCCCATGTAAGATATCTGTTGCATCGGATTGCCGAAGGCAGCAAGCGGCCTCAGAGGTATGTTCTCTTCGATACCGGGAATCCTCAACCGGGGATCCGTTCCCGTTTGATTTATTGCGCCGTCGCTCAGACCACTATATAATACGTAAGGTAATTTAAGTAACGCGGATATCGCGGAGCCGATCGAAGTGACGTTTATCGAAGGAAAGAGAAAAAACGATTTAAAATCACGCGAAAGTTATTACCTCGCTGCATTTGGCATAGCCTGGTGAATAATTTGATTAGTGACATCCGGAACGCCGGTTCTTCGTAACGAGGCGTACGGTAGAAAGTCTATGGAATTGGTCGGGGAAACCTGTGTCAGAAATGTTTTCTTGTTAAAGTGCAATTTTTCCGTAAGAATCAAAATTAGATGTTGAAGCGTTAAAACCGTTTGTCTCACCTTCGCAGTGGTGGAATTGACTTTTAACGATCTCGCTCGGTGGAAGCTGTGTCCTTTTCGCATGCTGGACCACACGCTGCCGAAGAGCGAGTGATTTCTCTGAAAAAGTATTCTCCAATATTTAGTCACATTGTAACAAGTTTTTAGAGAGACATACACTTTGGAAAATAGAAAAATTTTAAATTGTTGTATCAAAGAGTCTCTCTTATAGTTTTTTAAATACACGTAGAATCTCTCACCCTGTGCATCGGTTCCGGATTGTCGTCAAGGAGTTCCTCTAGATTGCCAGAAATCGCGCGTTTCAATTCGGGACCGGCTTCGTG